>VLTN01000066.1:0-188921 GCA_008330645.1 Cafeteria roenbergensis
GAGGAGGACGAGGACGAGGACGGCGACGAGGACGGTGACATCGTCAACGTTGATTTCGGGCTGTTTGACCCGCAGGAGATCGACTTCCTTTCGCTCAAGCGGTTCCTCAAGGGACTGCTCCCAGGCAACGACGACAAGTTCGCCGTGGGCGCCTCGGCCTTGTCTGAAGCCATCATCCAGCAGCCCCAGGTTGGGACCATGGTCAAGGTTGGCGACGATGTGGACGTGTGGGCCTTCGCGACGATGCTGCCTTGGGGCCCGCTGGACGAGTCGCCGTACCGCAAGGAAATTGCCCGATTCCTGCTGGCCAAGTGCCCCGACCTGGCCGCAACGTCGTCGGACATTGAGGGGAAGACCGTGAAGGCCCAGCTTGAGCGCTTCCTCGACGGCAGCGCCGGCCCGGCTTCCATCCTGCTCTCTGAGCGCATGGTCAACTTTCCTCCGGAGCTCGCCCCCGCCATCTTCGAGTCGCTGCTCGAGGACGTCAACTGGGCCCGTGACCAGCGCAGGGCTGCCGCCCAGTCCGGCTCCACGCCCGCCGGGGCCGATCCCCAGTGGGTGCTTTGCCTCGCCCCCTGCTACGTGGACGACCGCACTGAGCAGGGTGAGCCGCCGCCCCGCAACCCCGCGCCGAAGCGCTCGCCTCAGCCATGTCCGCGCCCGCCGCTGCCCCCTCGACCCGCCGCTGCCCCCTCGACCCGCCGCTGCCCCCTCGAACCGCCGCAGTCCACCACCTTCACTTCGAGGACGAGCTGCTGCACGCCTCTGCGGTGCTTTCGTTCGACGTCCGCGGCCCCACTGCGGAGGCGCCTGCTGCGTCCGCGGCAGCTGCTGCTGGCAGCGCTGCTGCAGCGTCCTCGGGTGACGCCGAGGACAGCGACGAAGACGCCGGCATGTCCTCCACGCCCAACTCCGTGCAGCAGCTTCGGCGCGTATTCGTGTTTCCGGCCGAGGCGCTTCGCGCTGCTGTGACTGGAATGGCGTCCATGGTCGTCAGCGCGCGGGAGATGGAAGCCCCGGCCAAGGAGGCAGCCAAGGGCGCAGCGGCACCTGCCAAGGCGGCTGGCAAGGGCGGCAAGCGCGCGCAGAAGCGCCGTGCCGGTAGCAAGTAGGCGGCCCCTTGCCGAGCAGCTGGCTTGTGGAGTTCATGGGGCCTGTTCTGCCGTGGCGTGTGTGGAGAGCGATGGAACCAAGCATGCTCAGCAGCGCCGTTCGCGCGAGCCCGAAGCAGCATGTTCGTTCGTTCGGAGGAGGAGGACGAGGAGGAATGCCACAAGCCAAACCCCCGCGCATCGCTGCTCCATCACTCGCCATCCTTAACCACGGCCGGGTGGTCCCAGTCCCACTTTCTGCCGATGACGAAGCGGTATGTGAATGCCAAGTGCTGGTTCCCGGCGTCGTCCACGAACTGCGGAGCGGACAGGAAGTGCCGGCGCCGGCGCCAGCCCCGAGCAAGCGAGCATGGGCGTCGCCAAGAGCGTGCCATCGAGCAACACAAGTCGCTCAACGAGCGACTTGCCCAGGGACAAGCTCGGTCGGCGGGGGCGCTGACCTTGATGCCTCACCTCGCAATCAGCAATGTATGTTCCCCTTGCAAAAATGTGGCCTGGGTACTGCGTCGGCGGGGCCGCGTAGACTTGCTCGGCCGCCTTCGGTGCGTATGACCCAAGCATGAGGGTTGCTCGCTCCACTGCGGGCAGCGATGGCAGGTTTGCTGGCATGCGCCGTGGTAGGAACTACAGCAAACGCGCAGCCGTCGGGGTGCTGGCTGCAGCGCGCCAAGACGGCAGACAAGTGGCGCGAGAGCATGAGCAAAACGCCGGCCAGACTCACATTGGATCCCGCTTGTGGCTCCGCGGATTCGCATTTTGAGCTTGAGCCCGTGCACGATCTGCCCCCTCACCCGGAAGCGGATGCTGACGCGGCGCCACCCGCCGCCTTTGACTGTGAGCGGGGCCGCTGCGGCCGCTTCCGCCGCCGATCCACCCAGCGCCACGCTCAGGGTTGGGCCGGCGTCCTCGCTCGCCGCACCGGGCCCCGCCCCGTGTTCAAGCCTGAGCTCCAAGATCTCGACCACCAGGGGAGCCCCCGGCCCGGAGCTGGCGTCTGGTCCAAGCAGCGCCTCCTTGTAGCGCTTCATGCTCTCGTCATCCTCAGGGTGGCCCTTGCCAGCATCTCGCACCTCGGATATGTCGGCAGCTGGTGGGGCAACGTACCCGTCGTCGTCGTCGTCGTCAGCGTCGTCAGCGTCGGCCTCTGGTGGCGTTGCTGCACTCGCTGCCGCGTTTGCAGCAGCTTCCGCGCGCGGGTCAGATTCCTGGGACGATTGCCCCCCAGCCCCTGCTGCAGCCGCCGGGGGGGTGTCCCTCGACTCCTCTGGACCACTCATCCCGCGACCGCCCGCCGGCTCGGCGCTGGCAAGAGCAATGCCGGCCGTTGCAGCTGGACACGACTCCGGCTGCGCTCCGTCGGTGGGGGCCGCATCGGCCATTTCGCCACGGGAGGATGTGCCCTGACTGCACCAGCAAGGCTTTGTTGGAGGGGGCCCACCCTCAACGCGCTGTTTGGAGCAGAGAGTGACGGGAGAACCGGCGAATGGCGGCTTCGCTCTGCACCAGCCCGTTTCAGCCCAGGCTGCGAGACGCCGCCACACGCAGAGGCGTGGTCACGCCCTCTGGCCCGAACATGGCATCAGACGATGTGAAAAACAAAGCTGCGGCAGCCAGGGCAAGGATGAACATTCCCAGGTATCGACGGGAAACGTGAGCTTGTGTGTAAACGGCCGGGGAGCCCAGTTGCGGCGCGGGCAGCGCCCAGCGCAAGCGCCACGCGCCACGAAGCTCCCCGTCTCGTTGCCTATCGTTACCTCAGACCCGAGGCGGCCATTTCTCGGATCACTGGAGGCGTGGCTGGAGCAGGCGACGGCGATGAGTTCGAGCGGCGGGCGTTTGCAAGCATCCTGGGCGGAATCTCGCGCCCTGGGGCGCGGGGTGGCGGGGTGGCATCGTCCCTTGCACCCACGGCGGGGAGGCCGAGCCGTCCGGGCGTGGGACCACCGCTCTCGAAAGCTGCGCATCGGCCGGCGGTCGCGCGCGTTGCAGGAGACTCGAGCTCTTCCGAGCTGCAAGCCCAGCGCGAGCTGGCGACTGCTCTGACGGAGCGTCTTCGGGTTGTCGAAAGCAGCCAGCGGAAGCTTCGGTGAGTTGAGTGGCTGCTGCTGCGTGATGCGCGGCGGCCTCAGCGGCGCGACCCCCGGGGCCAAGCTCGTGCGACCTGGCCCACACAAACAGCTCGAGGTCTGTCGCTGGCTCGTGCTGATCCGCAGGTCTGAGTTGGCTGCGAAAGACTCAGAGTTGCTAGGGCTGCGCAGGGAGGTGGCCGAGCTTCGAGCGGCACAGGAGCGGGCAAGGTTGTCAGGCGACGAGCTGGGTTCGGCGCAGGAGGAGAGCGCAAGCCTGAGACGGGAACGCAACGCTCTGCAGAAGCAAGTGAGGCTCGCGTTCGGTGCTGTTCGCTGTTCGCTGTTCGCTGGTTGCTGGTTGCTGATGAGCGCGACTGGCCATGGCGCTGTGATGGCCGTGCTGTCCGGTGCAGGTGGCTGACATGGAGGCCTTTCTCAACGAGTACGGCCTGGTCTGGGTGGGTTCAGACGGGAACGGAGGCACCAGGCCTGGAGAGGCATCGACGCCAACCTCGTACACGGGCTTCGACCTCGCGTTGGACTTTGGTGTTCTCGCGGCTCGGGTCCGCGAGCTGAATGCGCTGGCTGGCGGAGAAGGAGCCAAGAAGGTGGTGACGCGTGGGGGCGTCTCTCGCCTCGAGGAGGCCGAATCGGTGCCCCTTACCGTTTGGAAGGACGGCCTCATGCTGTGGCGCGGCCCCTTCAGGCCGGTGGCCAGCGAGGAGGCCCAGGCGTTCCTCCGCGACGTGCTGGACGGGTTTTTCCCCTCGGAGCTCAAAGAGCGGTACGCGGACGGTGTCCTGTTCAAGCTCATTGACAAGTCGTCCCTGACGTTTGCAGAGGACAAGGCGGCATCGGGTGGGGCCGCGCCTCCCAGCGGCGGATTTGCAGGGCGAGGGCGCGCGATGGGATCCCGCCCCTCTGGGGCGGCCTCCGGGGCGCAAGGCGGTGATTCTGAGCAACAGGCCGGGTCCAACCTGCTTGCTGCAGCTTCGGCTGCCGACCGCCCCGGCGTTGCCAAGATGACGACGCTGGCAGACGTCGGGGAGGCCCACTTGAGCCTTGCGGGACCAATGGGCAAAGAGGCGTTCCTAGCGCAGATGCCTGCCTCGGTTGTTCGCTCTGGGCGCGTGATCAAGGTTCGAGAGGGCTTGGGCGACCTCATGGGCGCCTCGAGCGCCGCAGAGCGGCCTGACGTAGTGATAGCCAGAACCCCGGTGGTCGAAGCCTTGCGCGGGACAACCGGCTCAGATGATGGTTCTTCATCCGGTGACACCCATGCCTTGATGAGCTCGACTTTCCGGCCTGCGCCTTTGGCGTCAGAGGGTCAAGATGCAGCCCTGTCGTCGGACGATAAGGTGACGACATTGGTCATTCGCTCAGACTCTGGCCGGCAAACCCTTGTGGTGAAGTTGAGGTACGACGACACTGTCGGAGACCTTCGAGCCTACGTCGACAGATACCGCGCCAAGAGCAGCTCCTACGACCTCGTCACGGCCTTCCCTCGCCGCGCGTACACCGATGCATCACAGACACTGCAGGACGCCGGGCTAGTTCCCAACGCCAAGCTAATGATCCAGACAAGGTCTCGAGAGTGAATGCGACCGCAAGCTTTGCGCGCCTTCGCAGCCCCAATTTGTGGAGCCCGTCGGGAACGGCGCTCGGCCGCAAAACCGCGCCCACTCGAGTCACCGTGCCGCCGCCGAGCCATTTCCCTCGCCCCACACACCTCTGCAGAAATTGTCGGGGGCACCAGCGCGCGGATGGCCGACTTGCACTTGACGCCAGCGCCCGCCTCGACGCGAGCCCCACCGGGGCTTCCAACGCTCCCCAACCCTAAGCAGGGGCAAACGCTCTCCCACGCAAAGCGAACCGAAGAGAACGCGCCGCTGCCGGGCTCTCGGCGCTCCCCGGGCCGCATGGCGCCGTGCGGTTCCCGGCTGCGACAGGCCGAGGCAACCTGCGACCCCCAAGCCCAGGCAGAGCCGGCCCGCTTCGGGCGTTTCAAACCGAAGAAGGCACTCCAGCTTTGGCAGGATGGCTGCTGTCAGGTCCGCAATGGCCGCCCGCGCCGCCAGCAGGGCGGTGACCCGCGGAGCGCAGTTCTCCGCGGTGTGCCGGGTGGCGGGCGATCCGGTCTCCGGCACCTTCCCCGTGCGGGTGCAGGCCTTCGGCCGCAGCCTGCGCGGACAGCTCAGGCTTTTCTCGTCCGCAGCTGCCAAGGACGCGGGAGCCGAGGTGTTCGACCACCCGGACGTGAGCTTACCACCCCACGCCCCCACACCCCAGCCTAGCGCCACGGGAGCCGCACTTTGTGGGCGCGTGCCGGACGCATGACGGACTGCGTGGTGACCCACGGGTCGCGGCTCTCTTTGCTCGGCCCGCAAGTTGCAGCCGCCCTGCCGGCTCCGGCACGGTCGCGGCTCGCTTGCTGGCGCTGGCCGCCTCATCCCGCGCGCGTGCTGGTTGGTGCCTGTTCCACCCGGGTGCCGACCAGGCCGCAGATGCGTCCGGCGCATTCATTCTCGCCAAACTTCAATCTTGCTGACTGGCACGGCATGACTGTTTGACCCGCGCGTTTCCACCTGCCGGTCTCCGCAGGCCAGGAAGGCTGTGCTTGTTCTGGAGGACGGGACGAAGCTCGAGGGAGTCTCCTTCGGAGCGCCCGTTGGAATCCACGGCGAGGTCGTGTTCACGACTGGCATGGTCGGCTACCCCGAGTCGCTGACTGACCCGTCGTACCGTGGCCAGATCCTCGTCAGCACATACCCGCTCGCCGGCAACTACGGTGTCCCTGACACTGCGGCCACGGACGCCACCGGCCTCAGCAAGTTCCACGAGAGCAGCCGCATTCAGGCTTCGGGATTCATCTGCCAGGACTACTCTTACACGCACAGCCACTGGAACGCCAAGACCTCGCTCGCGAAGTGGCTTCGCGACGAGGGAGTGCCAGGCATCCACGGTGAGTGCTGCCGCGTGGCTGGCGCGTTCGTTCTCTGACACGGCGTGCCCGCGTCACGTCAACCCGCGATTGCTTGCGACTTCCCTTGCCGTTGCCTGATGCAGGCATCGACACCCGGGCGCTGACGAAGAAGATTCGGGCTCACGGGGCCATGCTGGGCCGCATTGAGATCGAGGGCGAGGCCATGAGCGACGCAGCTCGCGTTGCCGCCACCGAGGGCGTTGGCGCCACGGAGGCGTCTGCTGCTGGCGCCGGGAAGCCCTTCCCTGACCCCAACCTGCGCAACCTGGTTGCCGAGGTGTCCATCAAGGAGCCCAAGGTGTACGGAGAGGGCAACGGGCTGCGCATCCTCGCCGTGGACTGCGGGATGAAGAACAACATGATTCGCACCATGGTCGGCATGGGGGCCGAGGTCAAGGTCGTGCCCTGGGACTGGGACCTTGCGTCAGAGATCAAGGCGGGCAGCGTGGACGGCCTGTTCATCTCCAACGGACCCGGCGACCCGGCGGTTCTCACGTGAGTCGTTTGCGTCGCGGGCGCTGCGCGCTGCGTCGTCGTCCTTCCGTTGCTTCAAAACACGGACGCGCTTGTATAAGCATCGGGATGTGGCCAACCCTCAGCCCTCCTGATGAAACAACCAGGCGAACATCGAATTCTGCGCGACAGGGCCTGGACCTGGGCGGGCCGCTTGCGACCCGAAGCGGCGAGCCCCTCGCGCCCCCTTGGGCTCGCCGCGATCCCAGGCCCTTGCATTGCTCGGCGCAACAGTTTGCATTCTGTTCCGTACCAGCTGCTGCTTGCCCCGCTTGCCCTGGCACGCCAGCGCTCGCTTCTGGGATCCGCTCCGCCCTGTTTTCGCCTCGCGCTGCAGGCCCCTCATCGACAACGTGCGCACGGTGCTCGAGCTCCCAGAGGAGGAGATGGTGCCCATCTTCGGCATCTGCCTTGGCAACCAGGTGACTGGCCTGGCCGCGGGCTGCTCAAGCTACAAGCTGCCGTTCGGCAACCGCGGCCAGAACCAGCCGGTAGTCAACCTCCTCACCGGCAGCGCGTTCATCACCCCGCAGAACCACGGTGAGCTTTGAGCGAGAGGGCCTATGCTGCGCAAAAAAATGCTTCTGCCACGAGAGCCGCGTGCGCCCCCCCTGGGGGCGACGGAGACGGCGCCCCCTCTCGCTTCCCCCTCCCACGTCTGCCTCTCTTGCCTCTGCCGTACTGGTCCCCATGGCGCAGGTTACGCCATTGACCCGAAGAGCCTTGCCGAGGGCTGGCAGCCGCTGTTCGAGAACGTCAACGACGGGACCAACGAGGGCATCATGCACACGTCCAAGCCCTTCTTCACCGCCCAGTTCCATCCCGAGGCCAAGGGCGGTCCCGTGGACACTGCCTTCCTCTTTGACGTCTTCCTCAAGTCCGTCGGACAGGCCAAGGCCGGGAACAAGGGCCCCATCAGCATGCCCAAGCCTGTGCCTCACGACCGCCCCAAGGTTCGCAAGGTGCTGCTGCTCGGCTCCGGCGGCCTTTCCATTGGCCAGGCCGGCGAGTTCGACTACTCCGGTGCGCAGGCCATCAAGGCCCTGAAGGAGGAGGGCATCGAGGTGGTGCTCATGAACCCGAACATCGCGTCCGTGCAGACCAACCTGACCGGCACCACCGCCAACGGCCAGGCTGACGAGGTGTACTTCCTCCCCGTCACGCCCGACTTCATCGAGATGGTGATCAAGCGCGAGAGGCCGGACGGCATCATGATCTCCATGGGAGGCCAGACCGCCCTCAACTGCGGCGTGGAGCTCGACAAGAACGGCGTGCTCGAGAAGTACGGCGTGCGCGTGCTCGGCACCTCGGTCCAGGCCATCAAGAACACGGAAGACCGCGACATCTTCGCCTCCAAGCTCAAGGAGATCGGCGAGAAGCTCGCGCCGTCCGTGGCCACCGACAACATCGAGGATGCTGTCAAGGCGGCGGAGGGCATCGGCTACCCCGTGATGATCCGCTCGGCGTACGCGCTCGGCGGCCTCGGCTCCGGCATCTGCACCGACGAGGAGCACCTGCGCGAAATGGCCAGCAAGGCCCTCGCGGTGGCGCCGCAGATCCTCGTCGAGAAGAGCCTCAAGGGCTGGAAGGAGGTGGAGTACGAGGTGGTGCGCGACGCCGCCGACAACTGCATCACCGTGTGCAACATGGAGAACTTCGACCCGCTCGGCGTGCACACCGGCGACTCCATCGTCATCGCGCCCTCCCAGACGCTGTCCAACGAGGAGTACCACATGCTCCGTGAAACCGCCATCAAGGTGGTGAGGCACTGCGGCATCGTGGGCGAGTGCAACATCCAGTACGCCCTGGACCCGCACTCCCTCGACTACTGCATCATCGAGGTGAACGCGCGCCTCTCGCGCTCCTCCGCCCTGGCATCCAAGGCCACCGGGTACCCGCTTGCCGCCGTCGCCGCCCGCCTGGCCCTCGGCGTCACTCTCCCCGAGATCAAGAACGCCGTGACCAAGGTCACCTCGGCCTGCTTCGAGCCGTCCCTCGACTATGTTGTCACCAAGATCCCTCGGTGGGACCTGGCCAAGTTCGCCGGCGTGAACCAGGAGATCGGCTCGGCGATGAAGAGTGTGGGCGAGGTCATGGCCATCGGCCGCAGCTTCGAGGAGTCCTTCCAGAAGGCGATGCGCATGGTGGACCCCGGAATCGAGGGCTTCGAGCCGCGCGGCGACTACTCCAACCCGGAGGCGCTCCTCCGCGAGCTCACTCGCCCGACGGACAAGCGCCCGGCGGCGATCGCGTGGGCCCTGCAGCACGGCACCCACACCATGGAGGAGGTGCACGACCTGTCCAAGATCGACAGGTGGTTCCTCGCGCGCCTGAAGCGCATGCACGATGCCGGAGTGGTCGCCCGCCAGGCCGTCTCGCGCGCTCGCACCGAGCTCGGCGAGAGCGCCTCCGCCCTGGAGATCAGCCGCGCTGCCCTGGCTTCCATCGACAAGGCCGAGATGCGCAAGCTCAAGATGCTCGGCTTCAGCGACAGGCAGATCGCGGGCTTCCTCAAGGAGTCCCAGGTTGCCAGCGAGGAGGGCGCCGACGACGACAAGGCCTGGGCCTCCTCGGCCATCGCCGCCGCCGAGGCCGGCGTGCAGGAGATGGACGTGCGCACGCGCCGCAAGGCGCTTGGCGTTGTGCCCGTGGCCAAGCAGATCGACACTCTGGCGGCCGAGTACCCTGCCCAGACCAACTACCTGTACACGACGTACGCCGGCGACGAGAACGACGTGGAGGCGTCCAAGGACGGCGTGATGGTGCTGGGCTCCGGCACCTACCGCATCGGCTCCTCCGTCGAGTTTGACTGGTGCAGCGTGAGCGCCATCCGCACCCTGCGCGAGCTGGGCCGCACCACCATCGTCGTCAACTACAACCCCGAGACCGTGTCCACCGACTACGACGAGAGCGACCGCCTCTACTTCGAGGAGCTCAGCAAGGAGCGCGTGCTGGACATCTACGAGGCGGAGACGGCCGACGGTATCATCGTGTCCGTTGGTGGCCAGATCCCGAACAACCTGGCCCTCCCCCTGCACCGCGAGGGCGTCAAGGTGCTCGGCACCAGCCCCGAGATGATCGACTCCGCCGAGGACCGCTTCAAGTTCAGCAGCCTCATGGACTCCGCCGGCGTGAAGCAGCCCGCGTGGAAGGAGCTGACCACTCTCGCCGACGCCAAGGGCTTCGCCGAGCGCGTCGGCTTCCCCGTGCTCGTGCGCCCGTCGTACGTGCTCTCGGGCGCCGCCATGTCCGTCGCCCACAACGACGAGGAGCTCGCCCGCATTCTTGCCAACGCTGCCTCTGTGAGCCCGGAGCACCCCGTGGTCATCACCAAGTTCCACGACGACGCGCTTGAGATCGAGTTCGACGGCGTCGCCAAGGACGGCAAGGTCATCGCCCACGCCATCTCCGAGCACGTGGAGCAGGCAGGCGTGCACTCCGGCGACGCCACCCTGGTGCTCCCGCCCCAGACCCTCTCCCCCTACTACACCACGCAGGTGCGCGACATCGCTGCCCGCGTCGCCTCCACGCTCAAGATCACCGGCCCCTTCAACATGCAGCTGCTCGCTGACGGCGCCGACGTTCTCGTGATCGAGTGCAACCTGCGCGCTTCGCGCTCCTTCCCCTTCGTCTCCAAGACGGTGGGCTCCGACTTCATCGCCGCCGCCACCAAGGCCATGGTCGACGCGGACACTTCCAAGGACGGCCTCCCCGACCTCACCTGCGGCCCGCGCCCCAGCAACTTTGTCGGCATCAAGTGCCCCATGTTCTCCTTCACCCGCCTTGGAGGTGCTGACCCTGTCCTTGGTGTGGAGATGGCCTCCACCGGCGAAGTGGCTTGCTTCGGCAAGGACAAGCACGAGGCCTTCCTCAAGTCTCTCATGGCCTCCACCTTCAGCCTCCCCAAGAAGGCCATCCTCGTCTCCACGCCCGCCAGCGACCACCACAAGCTCGTGCACCCCATCTTCAAGCTGGCCACCCTCGGCTTCAAGATCTACGCCACCGACGACACCCACACCTTCCTCTCGGAGCACGGCATCGAGTCCACCATGGTGCCTCTACCGTCCAACGCCCAGGACACCAAGTCCCCGCTCATGCAGGCCATCCGCGGCCGTGACGTCGACCTCGTCGTGTCCGTGCCTTCTCGCACCGCGACCAACCCCACCGGCGAGTTCATGATGCGCCGTGTGGCCACCGACTACAACGTGCCCCTGCTCACCAACCTCAACCTGGTGGTCATGCTCGCGGACGCCCTCGAGAAGCACAGCCAGGAGCCCATGGTGGCCCTCGTGCCCGACAAGCTGGCCGAGTACTACGCCAAGGAGCGCCCCAGCGACGCCTGGACCGGACCCAAGGAGTTCCACTGAATGCCTGAATGCGCATCCTCCCCCCCCCCCCCTTCCGCGTTCTCGCCCGCCAGCCGCACTTGCTCGTTCGGCCGGTCGGAGCTGTCCTGTCTCGTGCTTCTCGGCAGTGCAGGCCTTCGGGTCAGCGCCCAGCAGATTTGTCTTGAGTGCGTATGTATGCCGGAACGGCCCGCGCGTCCATTGCGTGCGAGCAGCTCCGCGAATCCCAAGCTACTCTCCCGCCCACTGATGCCAATCCCACGCACTCACCCACATTCACATCTGAATCGCGTCGCCCCCCGGTCAGTCCTGCCGGCTGCGGCGCAATCACTCGTATCGGTGCAGGTCCAGCTCCACTTCGTCCCAGGCCGAGCTGTGGGCGCTGGCCTCCTCGTGGAGCGGCTGGCCGTGCGGAGAGCGGCCGCGGCGCTTGCCCAGGTCAGGAGCTCGCAGCAACGACGGAGGCGCTGGATCCGGGGTGGGCTCCGGGGTGGCTAGAACACGCGCTAGCGCCCGGCCGCGCGCCGCGCTGAGCGCGCCGTCCTGTCCCCCGGCAAGGCCGATCAGGTAGTCCGCAGACGCGGCCCCGTCTGCGCCCAGCGGGATGGGCGCTTCGCCCAGCGCCACGTGGCCTCTGAAGCCCGGGCCCCGCGGACGCACGGCGTCCAAGGCGCGCGCAGCGCCAAGCGACGTGTCTTCGCGAAGGTCGGAGGCCTGGCCCCGCCACCGCCCCCCGCCTCGCCGAGCCCCCAGGAGCCGCTGGGTCCTGCCCTGCCCTGAGAGGTCGTCGCCCCGGGTGCCGAGGCTTGCCAGCTGAGCCGCGGTCAGGGTGGCCTCGTCGCGGCTGCCCGCCATGCCCGGCTCGGCCATGCTTGCGAGCGAGTCTCCGAGCCGCAGCGCCCGTCCGTCGTCGAGGCCTTGGCGCGGGAACGAAACGAGCCGGGGCTGGGCGGAAGGCGCTGCTGGGTCAAGTACGAGCGCGTCGTGGCCAGTGCTCCCCACCAGCCGCGCCACACCGCCAGCCTTTCCCGCTCCAAGGCCGCTTGCCGACGCTCGGTCGGCGGCCGACTGCGTGACGGCTGGGCCCGTCGTCCACAGCCACGGGTTCGCTTCCGCCCCCACGGACGACTCCGGGTCCAGCTTCGCGACGGCCCCAGCCAAGCTCGCAGGGTCGTCACCCATCCCGGCAGCACCGCCGCGGCCCGTCGTCCGCGACATGTCTGCCCCGACAGCGGCGCGGCGGGCGTGCCCGTGGCCGCCAATGGCTGCTCTGGCCCTGCTGGCCTGCTCCTGGGAGAGCCCCGCCGCCATTGCGGCTGCCGCGCCCGCCTCGACTGGTGCCGAGTCTCGGCCCAGCCCGAGTCCGCGCCAGCCCTCAGGCGGCGGGTCACCGCTCACCGCCCAGTCTGGTGGCACCCACCCGGCTGGCACGGCCTGTGCGTCGCTGGCTGGCCGCAGCACCGGGCCGTGCGTGCGACGCTGCATGTCCGGCCGGGCAAGCGCAGCAGCGTCTGACCGCAGCAGGAGGGTGTCGCCGTCCCCGCCTCCCCATCGCGGAGGAGCCACGCTCCCTCCCCGCGGAGCAGCAGCAGCGGAGGCCCGCTCCCCGCCTTCCGACGGCCGACCGAGCGCCGCCTCCGTCGCGTGGAGCATCGCAGCAACGTCCACGCCGGCGTCGGCCACGCCGTCCCAGGCCTCCGCCTCCGCCGCCGCCTCCGCGGCCTCCGCCCCGGCCGTCCTGCGGCCCAGCACCGCGCCCTCGGCTCTTGCCACGCCCTTCTCAAGCCGGGGCGCCATGAACTGACCCGGCAGGGCCTTTCGCGTGGCCCGGTCCGCGGCGTCAGCCGCACCTTCCGAGCGAAAGTAGGAGCCCGGCCCGCCGCGCTCGCGGCCCAGCAGCGCCGTCGTCTGGGCAGGGGTGGCGCCGAACCCCACGCGCACGACGGACACATTCCCCGGCCGCTTCACAGCCCGGGCCGTGTCGCGGCCGGCCTGCCGATCGAAGGACACCGCTGGCCCCGTGCCGCCCGCGCCGCCCGGAGCTTCGTCGGCGCGCGCCGCTCGCGCCTCCGCCTCGGCTGCGTCCAGCGCCACGGCGCGCCTCGCATCTTGGCTGGCCTGCCGCCGCGCCGCTGCCACCGCCTCCCTGCTTGGCCCCGCTCGCCACGACAGCGTGCCGATGCCGCGCCGCCTGCCGTGGCCCACCAGGTCCATGGCGTCCTGCAGCAGGGCCGCGCCGCCCCTGCTCCCCGCGCCGTCGGCCAGGCCCATCATGCGGCCGAGGCGCCGAACGAGCCGGTGCCGCCGCCTGCAGATGAGGCGCGGCCCGTCGGCGGACCGGCAGCGCCGCCCAGCCCCGTGCCGCTCGCCGCCCGCCGGCCTGTCGCCGGATGGCGGCCTCGCTCCGTCAGGGGCATCCAGCGCGTCCGCCTCCCCCTCCTCCTCCTCCTCCTCCTCCTTGTCGCTGCCATCGCTCCCGCCAGAACCGTCTTCGTCGCCGCCAGCCAGCGCGGCGTCGACCGCGGACAGCACAGCCGCTCGTCTGGCCGCAGGGTCCGCCTCGGCTGCGCCCACCGCAGGCGCACCCGCCCGCTGCTTGGCTCGCGGCAGGGAGTCCCGCCGACCCGCTCTGGAGCGCGCGGGCAGGCGCCAGGACGCCCCACCTCCGCGCCCCGGCCGCGGAAGCGCCGCGTCGTCGGGCAGGCCGAAGGCACCGGGGCCCCTCCCCGACTCCATCCAATCGGCTAGGGCCTCCCTGTGTGCCGTGCGGCGGTTTCGCCTTGGTCTTGCCGCGCGCTCCGGAGAGGATGGGCCGATGCGCGGGGCTCTGCCCCTGTCCCGGCGCAGGTCTGCAGCGCACGTCGCTCGCGCGTCCTGGCGCTGCTCGAGCTGCCGCAGGGCACGGAGGGAAGCGGCTTGGCTGCGCGCGCCCCACGCTCCCGCGGTGCGATGACGCCGCTCTCGGTCCCGCAGCCTGGCGGACTTGACCACGCCCCACGCGAATGCACGCTCCGCCGCCGCCACGTCGTCCAGGAGGGACGCCGACGCCGCCCCGACGGACGCGTCGTCGCTCCACACCGAGCCAGATGCCTCCTCGGCGGCCTCCCCTCGCGGGGAGAGCGTCGGCTCCTCCTCGGCCCCCGGCCCCGCTGCCCCCGTTTGGCCCGCGGTTTCGCCGCGGACGGGCCCGCCGACGCTCCACAGTGAGTCCGCCCCGTCGCTCTCGGACCAACACTCGCCCGGTGGCTCGTCGCTCCACTCCGGCGCGGACCCCTCGTCGGCGTCGCCCTTCAGAACCACGGGCCCGCTGTCGTCGCTCCAGGCCTCCGCACCCGCTGCCTCCGGGGGCACGCCGCTGTCGAACTCGCTGGCCCCCGATTGCATGTCGCCACCGCCGCCGCCGGCGCCTCCGCCAGCCGCTGTGGCGCCAGCCGCCGTGGCGCCAGCCGCCGTTGCGCCAGCCGCCGTGGCGCCAGCCGCCGTGGCGCCAGCATCGCTCGGTCCCTTCAGGTTTGCGCCGGACAGGTCAGACCGAAGCGACTCGCCAGCATCGCTCCACGCCGAGTCCTGTGCTGAGTCGGGCAGCGAGGGCGGGTTGCCGCGGGCATGCCGCCCTGCGATGCCGTGCCGGGCGGCAAAGCCTTCCACCGGCGTCACCCCGCTCGGAGCTGGGCAGGAGGCGCGCTGGCTGCGGGGCTTGTGCTGCGGCCGTCGGCGGCGGCTCGGTTTAGGGGTGGGGGGGGAAGTGTCCCGGCGAGGGGGACCCCCGGGGGGGCCGAACGCGGCCGTGCGGACCCGATGAAGCCGAGTCGCGTCGAGTCCCCGCCCCGCCCCCGCATAGGCACCTGGGCCGCGAGAGGCCGCCGCCCACGCCTCCACTGCCGCCCGGCGCTGCCTCCGGGCGGCCCTTGCGGCTGTGGGAGGGCCGATGCGCGCGCCCGGCACACGGCGAACCACGGCTGGCGAGTCCGTCGGAGCGACGCCGTATCCGCCAGGGGCGCGCCGGACTGACGAGCAGAAGCGCTCCAACGCAGCGCGGTGAGGCCGGCGGGTGGTCGGCGCGGCTCTGTCAGCCTGGCACGCGCGAGCGCTGGGGCCTCCAGCTGGCCCAATGGCGGGCCCGATTCGACGGTCGGCCGCACGGGCGGCCGCAGCGGCCTCGATGGGGGGTTCGGGGGAAGGGGGCGCGGCCGAGCGGCGCTCTCGGAACCGAGGCGCTTGCGACATGTATCCGCCCCTCACGGCTTTGGGAGGCGGCTGCTGTCGCGGGGGGGGCGGTGCCGCTGCGGCCCCAAGCGCCGGCTTCGGGTCGGCAAAGCGTGCCGACGAGCCGATGACGCCCCCAACGTCGGTTCGTGGCTCAATCGGGCGGCAGTCCGGGTGCAGCGTGGCCTGCTGCTGCAGTCGCGAGTTCTCGCGCCGGCCGCCACGAGCCCGCGTCCTCTCAGCTGGTGCAGGGGCGATGACCGCCGCGGGGACCGAGCGCCTCCCGGATAAAGAGTCGATGCAGGGCGAGTAGGCGCCGGGGCCGATGGCGCTGCTTCGCTCGGAGGCCAATCGAGTCGTGGCGCCGTTGCAGACAGGGCTGTGGATGTAGCCCCCGGCAACTCGCCTTGGCAGGCCTGTTGCGCCAAATCGGCCGGCAATCTCGTTGGTGGCAGCGCTGCACGGCTGAAGAGCGGGCCTTGCGAGAGCCTCGTCGTTGGCCGGGCAGGAAGGGCTGTTGCGTGCCGGGCGCTCCAATTGCCGCAGCTGCGCTTCCAGCGCGTTCAGGAGCTCGTCCGCTGTCGCGGTATCCATGGCGCCAGGCTTGGCGAATCTGGCGCGGCTATGGGCCTCGGCGAGCCCCTGGTGGTGCTTTGCCTTGCGCCGGGCCGGAGGCGGGCTGCTGAGCGTTCGCCCGCCCAGCCCTTGCACTCAAGTGCACACGCAGACGTCGCAACGCCGCTTGCAGCCCGCAAGCGAAGCGATTCCCCCCCCCCGGGAAATCGGGGTTGCAGCAATCGCACACGACCCCTTGGTTGGAGTGGGAGGCGAGAGTGTGTGGGCGTGCTGAGTGACTGCAGCGAATGAATTGGCCCGACGACGATTGGGGCAGAGACTCCGCACAACGGGTGCCCCGCCATTTCCCCCGCCTGGACCGCGCCGAGGGCCGCAGCGAGGAAGTCGGGGGGGGGCTGAGGCTTGGGCAGCACGCAGCCCAGGTGCCACCCTTGCACTCACACATTTGCCACATCGCTGGCGGGGCGCGCCTGCAGGCGGTGGAGAGCGCGGTCAGGCATTGCCGGACTTGCGCTGCCAGGCAGCGAATGACGGCTCAAACACGAAGGCAGAGTCGTCGAAGAGCAGGTCCAGCATCAAAACGATCCCCGCAATCACTGCGGCGAGACTCTGCGGATAGCAGACGAGGGGCAACAAGCAACGCCGGCGAACATGTGCAGTCGAGCAGTGTCGAGGTCGGCGCCCGCCAGTTCCACAGCCGCCCCCCTTCCACCGGGCACGCTGCCAGGGCCTCGGAAAGGCCTGACTTAAGCACCGGGTTGTGCGGCTGCGCGATGCCGCAGCCCTGCAAGCCGGAGGCCGCACGCTGCGGGTGCCGCGGCACAGCCTCAAGTTGCATCGCCGACGACCCGCTTGCGCGCCCAAGCTCACCCATCCGAGCCACTCAGACGAGGCCGACGACGCGATGGCAATCGTGATCAACAGCAGGAACACAATGAGGGTGCACCCTCTCCTGGGGCCGCAGACGGCGGGCATGCCTGGAGCGGCTCCTGGCACGGACGAACGCAGGGCTGGTCGAGCGCAACGACCAAGGCTGCGCGCGAGGGTCTGGTGCTACCCGCGGCTGAGGCTGAGCGCGACGGTGTGGGAATCCGAGGAGCGCGCCTGCGTCCCTGCGGTGTGGCGATTTCGGCGCTCGGCGACGGCGGCTCATCAGCTTGCTCTGCCAGTCACGGGCCGAACCGCGTGTTTCTGCGCGCTGGGCCCGCAGCCGGAGCGGTCGCACCGGCCGGGCGGCCTCTTGCTTGTTGCTCTATGGGCTGCGTTGGGAGCATTGGTGGCACTCGTCTCCGTTTCGCTCCGCTGCGGTTGCCCGTCAATCGGTGGCGCCATCAAATATCGAACGCTCCACCGTCAACCAGTCGCCGGCCGCCCGAGAGGCCACAGCTGCGCCGCCCCTGAGACCGATCCTGGCGTCGATTTGCTGGTGAAGCCTGGCTGGGGGAAGTCTCTGTCGTCGATACCGCGCCGCACGCTCGCTTCGCAGCTGTCAAGTTCCTTCAAGCAATGGCTGCCGCGAGCGGCCGGCGAAGGGGTGGCAACGGCGCCTGGGGTGGCGCAGCGGGTAAAGCTGCGTCACCTGGGCCAGCTGACACGCGCGCACCGGACCGGACCGCGGGGGGGGTGATCCAGGACGCGGCTGGCCTTCGGCGCATTTCCACAACAGTTCTCCAGCCTGCCATAGCTCGGCTGGGATCGCCCAAGGACGTGGTTTCTTGGAGAAGGAAGCTGAACCATGTGTTTTCGTCCAGCTGCGGGGCGGCTGAGGCGCTCGAGGAGGCGCTCGAGGCGCTGAAGCGGGGCGGGCGCAGCAGCGGCGGCGATGCTGCGCTTCGCTCGCGCGCCCTGCGTGACGGCGAATCGGCTCTGGCCGAGTTCCGCAAGACCGCCCAGCGCTTTGAAACCGCCATGCGCTCGACGGGGGACCCCGCGCCGGACAGGGTGCGCCCGGCGGGGGACGAGAGCCGCGCCACCGGCGATGAGGAGGATGGCGGGGACCTGCGAGGGGGCCCTGGCCTCGTTGAGCTGACGGAGGTCAAGTCCGTGGCGTCGGGCAAGGCGCGGATCGGCTACGAGCTTGCTCTGGAGAAGCGCGAGGACATGCGGGAGGTGAGCCGCGAGATCGCGGAGGTGCAGCAGCTGAGCAAAGACCTCGCAGAGGGGGTGGCCGCGCAGTCGGAGCAGGTCAAGGTGGTCGTGGCCAACGTGGACGCCGCGCTCGAGGAGGTGCGGACGGGCAACGACAGCGTGGTGCGGGCTGCCGAGGCGCAGCGCGCCGCCCGCCGGAAGATGTGTTTCATCGCCATCGTCGTGGTCGTCATTCTGGCCGTCATCCTCGGACCCACCATCGCGTCAGCCACTGGGGCTCTCTGATCAGGTGCGTGAGGGCCGCGGCCTCTGCCTGACAATTGCCTGCGGTGCCGACTGTGCTGGGGCTGCCTGCTGGGCGGGCAGGGGACGCTGCCCTCCTTCAGAGACGCCCTCGCAGCACGCAGCACGCAGCACGCAGCACGCAGCACGCAGCACGCAGCACGCAGCACGCAGCACGCAGCAGCACGCAGCACGCAGCACGCGCAGCACGCAGACGAGCGTTGCGCTAGTCGGGGGTGGGGGGCGGGAGGCCGCAACGGTCTGTGACGCAGCCAGCCGGCCCCAGACCAGCCGAGAGACCAGCCCGCCAGCAGCCAGCTCAAGCCTCCAGCCAGCCGGCCCCAGACCAGCCGAGAGACCAGCCCGCCAGCAGCCAGCTCAAGCCTCCTTGGGCCGCTCGGCCGGCTCTGGGGACTCGAGCGCGACTGCGCCTGAGAGCACTGCGGCCACGGCCACGGCCACCAGGACAGCCGCCGAGTGCCCCACGCTCGCGAACCCGAACGTGGACACCAGCCAGGCAGAGAGGTACGGGGCTGCGATGGAGCGCAGGACTGACCCGCCGGCCATGTCCACGGAGTTGGCGAAGCCCTTGTCCGTGGCCAGCGAGGCGATGCGGCCGCTGAGGATGACGTCCACGAGGACGGGCCCGAGGACCATCACCGCCACGGCCACGTAGAGCTGGGCCGTCTCAGTCGCGGCGCCGAGCAGGAGGAAGCCTCCGAAGACGATCACGAGACCCGCGAGGACCACCGAGGTGTCGGAGAGAGCCCAGAACGGCGCTGGCTTGCCCTCGGCCTTGGCGCGACGCGCGGCCGAGCGCATGGCCGGAAGGCCTCCGACGACGGCAACCTGGGTCGCGGCGCCCACTGCCGCCGAGAAGCTCATGAACGCCCCGAGCCCGGTGGCCTCCATGCCGAACTGGGACTTTGCGACGATGGGCAGCGCGCGGTAGGCGAGGGAGGCGGCGAGCATGCCCACGAACCGGATGAAGAGCACGCCGCGAAGCGCCGGCACGGCCCACGCCTTGGCGGCTGCGGACCGCATCTGGCCCAGCACCGAGGCGACGGAAAGGGGCGGTTTCGCGTCGGCGCTTGGCGCGGCCTCGGTTCTGGTCGCGGAGCCCGGAGGCGTTCCGTCGTCGAGGAGGACGACGCTGGCGCAGCTGACTAGCGAGCCAACTGCGGCCAGCCCCGCGGGGGCGCGAAGGTCCACGCTGTCGGCCAGCCAGCCGCCCAGGGCAGGGCCGACCATCATTCCCGCGCCGTACGCGAAGCGCGTCATCCCCAGCAGCGTCTCGCGCTGCTGGTCTGAGTTGGCGTGCACGGACAGGTATGTCCGGGAAGCAAGCATGCCGTGCTGGAGCAGCGTCGGCACCTGCGCCGCGTACAGCCACCAAGCGTCCGGCGCCACGTAATACATGCCGTAGCACACCGCCGAGGACACGAAGTTGAGCACCAAGAGGCCTCGCGTGCCGTACATATCCATCAGCGTGCCCGACAACAGCGTGCCCAGCGTCTGAAACACACCAAACACCGCCTGCATCTGCCCCAGCGCACCTGCGGCAGCGGGCACACGGGTCGAAGCCGGACGCGTCGAATTCGGTCAAGCACTGCACTGCAAGGAGACGGGTGCTTTGCTCCGCGGTTTGCTCGCCACGTCCCCCCCCCCCGCTGTGCTGGGCGCAATCCCGCGCACGCATCGCGGCCTGCCGCCCGTGCGTTGCGGGCAAGCGCTGGGCCAGCGTCCCCCGAACGCAGCACAAGAGCTTTCCTTGCTGGAAGGCCTGTGCGGCCATCCCTCACTCTCGTCGACTCCGAGCTCCCGCAGGAGCTTGGGCTGCACTGGCGTCTGCATCTGAAAGCAAAACGCGTACAGCGCGATGTTCACAAAGATGAGCACGATGCCGGGCGAGCACATGCTCGCCCACCCCGTTGTCCGTTCCCCGCTCATCCAGCGAGCCGGCAGGCGCGGTTCGCGTTGCTGAGTGCGTGCAACGCCGGCCGTTCGGTGGCTTGTCGCAGCTGGGCGGGCACCCGGGCAGAGCCTGCGTGCGACTTGCGCGGAGAAAGCCCGACCGCGGCCGCGCCAGGTTTCCGCATCGATTCCGCGGGCGGAGCGAATACTCGCCCAGCGGGTCCGCCCGCCACTGCGGCTCAGGATCGGCGATGCGCTCACGGCAGCGAGCTGGGCAAGCGAGTGCGGCGCGCCGCTGGCCTTGGTGACGTCCGCCGCACAGAGTGCTCCCGCAATCGCAGAGAGTGCGGCGGGCCCTTTAATGCGGCCGGCTGCGGCGTCTGAGGAGGGCCGGCAGGCTCAGGACGGCAGGCCGCGAATCCGAATTCAAAACCTGCCGGTCGAGTCGATGCAGCCAGTGCAACCGCAAGCCGACAATGTTTCTGGCAGCTGGGAGGCGGCCGCCCCACCTCCCGCCCCCGACGCGGGCAGCTTTCGCGCGACGCGTGCTCGAAGCAAGGCTCCGCGAGCTGCCTCTGGCGGCCTCGGCCAGCTTCTCCGCCGCAGGGCCCGGGAGAGCGAGTTGCTCTGCATGCTGGTCAGCTCGGGCTGGACGAAGAAGCACTTGCACCTCGTGCCGGGCGCAAGCAGGCAAGGGAAAGCGCGGGACGCGTGAGTCTGCCCACGCTCAGAGCCGCGCCCCCGCTGCGCCTGGAGCGCCACGTCCGATCCGGCAGCGGCGCTGTCCATGCGGGGCACGCGTTTGGCCGCGGGCTTCCCGGGGACGGATGCGCGCGCTTTCCGCAGCCCCATGCCGTGTGCCGCGCTTGGTCAGCTCCGCCAACACCGCGGTTGTGGCCTGCCCGTGTCCGCGAGTCTCCCGCGCCAGCCACAGGCGCCACTATCCTCCGAGAAGCTCCGCGCGCGAGTTGCCTGCCCGATCGTCGCGCAGTCAAAAAGGTCCCGCGTTCCGTTTGCCTGGCGGCGCTGCCCGTCTCGACGGGACCCGATCAGCCGCGCAGCTGCCGGCACCGCTCGGCCTGGCCGCTGCCCCCCGAGCAATGCAGGACGCCGCGTCCGCCTCCCTGCTGCTCCCCAAGCCTGCGGGCGGCCGTGTGGAGTGCCAAGAGTGTGGGAAGCAGCTGTCGTCGAAGCGGTCCCTATCGCGACACCTGGCTGACGTGCATGGAGTGAAGCCCAAGTACGCGTGCCCACACTGCGGCGAGGATGCCGACTCAGCACAAGCGCTGCGCGAGCACGTGACGGAGTACCACGGCCAGGCGCGGCGGCACCGCTGCGAAACGTGCGGACGCCTCTTCGCTCGGCGCAGGCACCTTACGCAGCACGTTGCCAATGTACACATGGGACGGCGCGACTTTGAGTGCGTGGTCTGTGCACAGACCTTCACGCAGCGGGGGCACTTGCACGAGCACGTGCGGCGGCGGCACCCCGAGGCGCTTGCGCGCGCAGGCGGAAGCGCTCGCGCCTTGACGAAGCGCAACACAGCGGCAGGCGCCACCGCTGGCAATGGCGCGTCCGTTGATTCGGACGGCGATGGCGACGACCTCGCCGACCAACCAGGGCTGTTTCGTGAGGGATCCGCGCCCGCTGCGGCCCCGTCTCGGTCGGCCGCACTGTGGAAGCCAGAGCAAGTCAGGAGCTTCAGCGGGCCGGTGGCCGGCGCGCACCGCGCCGCTTCGTCCTCGACCAACGCGGCCCGCGGCATTGCGGTGCCGAGCTTCGGCGCCATCCCTGCGTGGCGCCAGCACGAGCCAGGCCTGCACCCGCCTGCTCAAGGCGCCGCTTCCGGCGCTTCCGCAGCCCCCCCCGACCTCAGGGCGGTGGCCTCCCACGCCCACCCCTTGGCTGGCAACGAGGGTCTTGTGGCAGGTGGCCAGCACCCCCCTGGAAGCGGCGCCAGGCCCGGCGGCGCCCCTCCGCAGGACGGCACCGGCGGCTCGACCAGCGGCAGCGTGAACTCCGGCGGCAGTGGCCAGCGCGGGGCCGCGCCCCACCAGGGGGGTGGGCAGCGGCCGCGTCATCACGCTGACGAAGATTGCGACGAAGTCGACGACGACGGTCATGACGATGACGATGACGATGACGATGACGATGATGATGACGACGATGATGATGACGATGATGGCGATGGCGATGGCGATGGCGACGACGGCTACCGCCACGCCCGGCGACGCGGCAGGCGCAGCGTGCCTGTCCAGCTGCCCCGCACTGGCTCGAACGTCGCGCGCCGGTTCCGCATCTCCGCGGTCCTGCCAAAGCCTGGGTCTGACGCGGCTCGCGAATGGCAGGCTGAGCGTGGGGCCGCGGCACCAGCCAGCGCACGTGGCCTGGGCCCAGTCCTCGACGAGCAGCGTGATGCTCGCGGGGGTGCGCTTGAGAGCAGCCCGGCTGGGGCGGCCGACGCAGGACAGGCTGCTGCAGGCCAGGGCCCGACCGTGGCGCCGCCCCGCATCAGAGGCACTGGCCCGGGGTCGGCACGGGGGACGTCGGGTGCCACAAGCGCGTCCAACAGCACCTCCAAGGGAGGCTCGGAGGCCGGCGCGCGGCAGGCCGGGCACAGCAGCACCACCACGTCCTCGCCGGCGCTCACGCAAGCTTCGCCCTCCGCCACGAGCGACGTGGTCGCTGCGCATCCGTGGCTGGCATCGGCTGTGTCGGCCAGCTCCGCTACCGCACGCTTCTCGTTGCAGCCGTCGCGCCCGACGGCGAGCAGAGCTGACGTGCTCGAGGTCGGCGCGCAGACAGCAGCGGCCGGCGCTGCGCAGCGCGCCTCGGCGCCCACTGGCAACTGGCGCAGCGTGCCTCCCGCAGACGTGGAGACGCGCGCCGCTCTGCAGCCGGCAGGCATTGGCTCGGACGTCGTCGCTGCGGACCGCTTGGCAGCCTCCCGTCAGGTCCGCTTGCTGTCGAGAGGGTCCACCGGGTCGAGCAGTGTGTGCGTGGCCCCGGCGGAGCCGCCGCGCTGGCGGACAGGGCCCGGGGTTCCTTTCGTCCCGCAGAGCGCGCGCGGCGCAGGCGAAGCCTCCGAGCCTGTTTCGAGGCCAAGATGACGCTCGCGCGATGGCAAGGTTGGGGAAGAACGACAAAGAGCGAGCATGGAGTCCCCAATGGGCTTCCGTTGCCCTCTGCATGGAGGCATGCTTTCACCGCTGGACGTGCGTGCTGCGCCGTTTGTCGGTACAATGCAACTCTGCTTTTTTCAATTGCGACAACGCCGCGCTGCTCTTGCACACCGCAGCCCATCGAACTGATCCTTTCAGGGGCAGCCAGCCAGCCAGCCGCTAGCACGACCTGGGCGCGGGGCTGCGCCGTTTGCAGGTCTGCTCGCACAATGCTGGGTTAGGTCAGCCAGCCATGCAGAGCAGAGCGGCCAGGCCAAAAATGGCTCGAGACACCCGCTCTCCGAAGGACAGCAGCCATGCCCGCCGCCGGTTCCACGGACACGATGGACAGCGGCGACCACATGTGGACCTTCGCGGTGAGCAGGCTTTTGGCGCCTCGGGGCCCGCCTGCGGCCGGGCGGAGCGAAACCAGCACCTCGGCTCGCCGCTGTCACGCGGTACCGGCCGAGCCGCGCCGCTGCTGGAGCCATTGCGCGCGGCTCCCAACCGCCCCGCCCCGTGATGCCGACGCATCGCCGCTCGTGCTCCGCAGTCCCAGTACGCCATCGCGGGCCTCGCCATCAGCGCCGGCGCGGTGATCTACACATGGCCCTTTCACAGTGAGTCCTTGGCAGCGCCGGCGGAGCGCGCGGCCTCGCCGCTGTGCTGCGCCGAACCAGCCGGCATTCTTGCGCCCCGCGGCGATTAGAACTTGCTTGGTCTACTTGTTGGGGGCGGGGCGGGACGTGGCTCTCGGCGATGCGATGCCGAGGGCGACGCGAGCAGCGGGAAGCCCGGGGAGCGCTGCTCGGGCCGGCGCCGCCTGACGCTGCCGTGGCACCCTTGCCGCAACCCTCCCGTTCGCAGAGGCCGGCACGAAGCGCCTGGCCATGTTCTCGCGCTACGCTTTCCAGCTTGTGCCCATCATGACGGGCGCTGGCGCCGTGCACTCGAGCATCTTCACGTCGGCGAGGGACAACGGGACCTCCAACATTGCCGCGCACGCCATGGGTGGCTGCGCTTCCGGCGCCCTCGCGGGCGGGCTCAGCCTCGTGTCCATCAACGGCGCGCTTGGTGGCTGCATGCTTCTCGGCGCGACTGGGGCAGCCGGGGCGCTGTACAAGCACGCTCGCCGCGTGCCGGGCACGGAGACTGGCGCCCGGGCGGAGGACCTGAGCAGCACTGTGGCGGCCGGCGGGCGTGTGTGATTCGCGCTTGCTATGACACAATCTTTTGCTCGGTCTCGTCGGCCCAGCCGCACGCGAGCGCACTGCACTCAGTCCGCGGCTGGCGCGCGCGCGCGCCGGCGGTCAGCCTTGAGCCATCCGGGCCAGAATGGGGTCGCGCAGCACCTGAGCAAGTGCAACCAGGTGCCTCGCTGCAGGGTCGTCGCCTCTGGCCGCCAGCTGTGCCGCAGCCAGCTCTGCCATGTCCGACACCTGCAGCGTTCGGCAGTCGGCGCTTCGCAGTGCCTCGGCAGCCTGCTCCGCCGGCCACACGCCCACGAGCGCACCCTGGCCGTGAGTGGCTTCTTCCTCTGGCCGCTGCTTGAGCCACGGCATTGCGACTCCCCAGGGCACTGTTGCCACAACCGTGCCAGAGAGTCGGTTGGGTTGAAGGCAGGTCGGCTGCGACGTCAGACCCAGGTTCGATGTCAGCGACCCCAGCACCACCGGCCGCAGCCGACGAAGGGACTTGATCGCAGCCCGGGCCGCCGGGCCCCACGAAGCGGGCGCGGGCGGGCCCCCTGCCCAGCCGTGCCGCAGGCAGTCGGCCGGGGCCGTCGCTGCCCTCAGAGCCGAGCCCACGAAGCGCCAACACTCGTCCGACTGCTGGTCCACCGCCCAGTCTGCGCCCCCACCCAGGCCAGAGGGTGCTCCGGCCGCCGGTTCCTTCGCGCCCCCGGTCGCCACCAGCCGGGCAGCCTGCCTCGCGTTCCGCGCGCACTCCCCCTTGTCCTCGCCCAAGCACAGAGCCCGGGCCATTTGCGCGACGCTGGCCCCCACTGGGTGCAGGCACGGCGCGGCAGCAAGCCTGGACGCAAGCCCCGACTCCTCCATCGCCTGCAAGACCTGCGGCGGGTCGATCGGCGTCCAAATCCGCATCCCGCCAGCCACGGCAGCGGCCCCCGCTGCCGCCCCCCTCGCCACCTGCAGCAGCAGCCGTCCTGCTCGCTTGTACGGCAGCGTCGCGCTGCGCGTCCAGGAATCGCCCACCCCCTTGATAGCCAGCACGCTCTGCGGGCCCAGCGCTGAGCCAACGAGCGCGGTTGCGTCCAGGGAGCACCCCGCCCCCGTCCGCAGCCAGGCCGCAAGCGCCTCCTCTTCCTCCTCCTCTCCCTCCTCCGCGCCGCCTGTGAGGGCGGGCCATGCGAGAGCTGCCGTGCTGGTAAAAAGGACGTCGCACGCAGGGCCGGGCAGGACCTCGAGCTGGACAAGCAGGCGCTCGCGCGAGCGCTCAGCTGACCGGCCGTGACGCTTCTCAGGCAAGGCTCTGTCTGGAGGAGGAACCAGCGGCATCCCAAGCGGCGGCTGGGGCAGGGGCTGGCAAGCGGTCACCCGCTCCTTGCCGTCCGCACCCCGCGCAGCGAGCCTCGAGCCGGTCGGTGATGTGAGAGGCGTGGGGCCTTCGCCCGATCGATCGTGCTCAAACTCCGCTGCATGCAGTAGCGGCGCCACTGAGCGAGGCGAGGACGAAGAGGTGAAGGAGGAGGACGGGGACGGGCTCGAGGAAGGAGTCACTGCTGCCTTGGGCGCCCGCCGGTGCCGCCCTGAGGCGGGGCGTTGCGCCCAAGCAGCCGCCGTGACGCCACTCCTGGCACGTGGGTCCCCCGCCGCTGCAAGGAGGGACCTCGGCGCAACAAGGCCCTGGCCGGCCAGGGCTGCCTGCCGCCGCAAGTGCAGCCACCGCACGATCCCTTGCGAGACCCCGTCTCTCGCCGACGCCGCAAGCGGAGTTGCCTGCACCGTGGGAAGAACTTCCTCAGCCCCAAGCACGCCGTCGATCACTCGCACCAGCGGCTCCACGCGCGCCAAGGCTGCCATTGCTTGGCGCGGACACAATTCCCTTGGCTGAATGGACAGCGGGGTGGACTGTCGCGCCGCAGCGCTCCTGCTCCCGCCACCAGGCGTGGTCGAAGACCACCACCCGCCAGGCGACTCCGGGCTGCTCTCTCCTCCGTCCACCGTGTCCTCCTGCAGCGGCGGTGAACGCGACCCTGGCGCCTCGCTGCCTTGGCAGTCCTCGTCCTCGTCGCTCTCGCAAGGCGACGGCTCTGCAGAGCCTCCGCCCGCGCCATATCCGGACCGCGCCCCGCCAGTCCGGACCGACACTCCGCCGCCGCTCAGGCCCGCGGCGCTTTGCTCTGCGGCAGCAACTCGCGGAGCTGCCACTTGCTCCACGGCAGCCGCCACCGCCCTGACTCTGCCCACAGCGGCCTCGTGGCAAGACACGAAGCCAACCTGCCACAGCGGCGGCAGCTCGCGCGCGAGGAAAGGAAGGAAGTCCGCTTGGCCCGGGGGCGGAGGCTTCACCTGGTCTTGAAGCGCGCCAGCAAAAGCCGCCTCTTCGCTTGCAGAGGCGCGACTTTGGCCGGCCTCTGAGTCATCCGTCTCGCAAAACACCAGGTGGGCCACCTCGTCCACTTCGAGGGGGCGCGACCCTGCGGCTGGGTCCGCCCATCGGCACCACCGCCGGCGACGACGGGCAAGCAGCAGCTCGGCAGCCTTGCAGACGGGGCTCAGCGCGGCCTGGCTGAGTCCGGGGGAGTCCATCGCCGCAGCGTCGCCGACTCGCTCCCAGGCGGCCGTCGCAGCGGCCAGCTGCAGCAGCGGGTCGCTGGAGGCACCCGACTGGGCAGGCGCGGGACTTTCCGCGCTGCCAGCGTCCGTAGCGACAGCAGCCACTGAGGCGAGTGGGCTCCACCGAAGGAGCCTGCGGCGCAGAGCTGCGAGAGCGCGCACAGCAGGGCACACGCCGCCCATCGGCAGGCGGCTGGCGGCGGCGCCCGCTGCAGGAGCGCGCATGGCCAGGGCTGCCGCAGGGCCGCCCTTGTGCCACACGCACGGAAACGCCTCCCCGGCGTCATCCACGGCATCCACGTCACTATCCTCGTCATGGTCGACGCCACTGTCGCCGACGCTATCAACGTCATGGTCGACATCTTCGTCATCGCCTGCCTCAGCTGCAGCGGCTGCCGCGGCCGCGTCGCTGTCAACGGCACCGTGCCGCCGCCGCCGGCGCCCAAGAGCGCTCCGCCCGTCTCGCAGAACGCTGAGGGACGACGGCAGGGCCGGCCCGCTAATCTCCAGCAGGGCGCATACGCAGTCCGCCCACAGCCGGGCGCGGACAAGCGACACCCCGTGTTGCCTCGCCAATGAGGCCAGCTGCTCGTCCATCGGCGACAGCACGGCCAGGGCCAGCTCCATGCCCGACGCCGGCCCGTCAGCGGATGCGACGGGCTTTTCCCATCGCCCCTGCCGCCATGCCACGCGGGCCCTGGCAGGCGCAGCGCTTTGCTTGCTGGATGAGTCGCCGAGTCTGGCAATATCGGGCTCGGATTCCGGCTCCCACTCGTCAGCCCCCGACCCGACGAGCGGCGCCAGCCCGTCGGTCCCGGTCCTCTCGGTCCCCGCTGAGCTCGCTGCAAGCGCCCCCGCCGCGTCCGCGTCCACATCCTCGCTCAGCGGGAGGGCGAGAGCTGCGTTCCCTGCCGGGCTGGCAGCCTGGTGCAGGGCCGCCACGGTCAGGCACCACGCCGCAATCGGCTCCGCGCCGGCGCCGCCACCCGCAGGGCAGCAACCGCCCGCGGGCATGGGGCCCGCCAGCGCCGCGACGGCGCGCCAGATGACCCGTCTTGCCACGCCGCACCGCAGCCAGGGGTGCGAGCTGCCGGCCACGGCCACCTCGCGAAGCTGTGCCGCCACGCGGCGCGGGGGCAGCGGGGGGAGGCACTCTACCAGTCGGTCAACCGCGGCGTTTCGGGCATCTCCCGCGGGCCGCCGCCCCAGCGCCGCCCATGGCAGCCTCCGCCCAACCACCCCTCGCCACGCATGCTGCCTCAGCGGGCTCAAAACCGGGCAGGCCGTGCCGTGGAACCGCGCAGTGGCGAGCAGCGCGAGCCAGTCCGACGCGGCACAGCGGCCCACCCGTGCCCAGTCGAGCCTTGGGCACGGCGGCTCCGCAGCAGGAGCCGCAGCATCGCGGCTGGCCTGCGGGGCGGCCACGGCCGCCGCCCAGGCAACGGCGCACGTCCGTGCTGCAGCCGATGCCTCCGCGAGAGCGCTGCAGCAGGCGTCCCCTGCGCCGCGGCTGAGGCGGCCGAGCGCGCTCCTCAGCACCCGCAGGCTGGCCGGCCACAGCAGAGCTGCCGCCCCCAGAGGCGACAGCACCCAGGAGCGGTGCAGCGTCGGCGGCTGAGCGGACGGGTCGGCCAGCGCGGCGTCGGACCGCGCGAGCGCGACGGCTCTTCGCCGCTCCATCGATGCAGTCCCGACGAGGGCGCGGCAGGCGCTGCGAGCCTTGGTCCTGGCCCAGGCCAGCTCCGCCTGGCACAGCTGCGCGAGGGCGGCAGCCGTCTGGGGAGAAATGGCACGTCGTCCCAGGCTGCTGCCTCGCATTTGCGCGGCAGCCTCGCGCAGCGTGGCGACCGCGTCGCCCCCCGCGTCTTCCAGGCCTGAGGCCTCCGTGGCTTGGCTTCCGTGGTGTGCTGGCGCGCCCTCGCTCACGGCTGCCGCGCGCTTGGCCTTGCGCAAGGCCCTGAGCCTGCGCCTGGCGTCGGGCCCAGCCACGGAGACGGCCCGGCGCTCCAATGCGGCCCAGTGCCTCGCGTACCGGACGGCGCGCCGGGCTGCCGCGGACACCGGGCCCCTGATTCCACAGAGGAGGCGCGAGCAGGCGGCCTCGAAGCAGCCTGCGTCAGACCTGCTCGCCCACACCTCGTCGTCCGAGTCTGTTGCGCAGGACACTCGCGACGAGCTGCTGGTGGCGCTGACGTCGCTCTCCTCGTCGCTGCTCCTGCGGTGCGCGAAGCGAACGGCTCCGCCGGCCGCTGCATCGTCCGTGTCGCTCCCGGTGTCGAACACGGCCCAGGCCTGCTCAGGGTGCCGCTTCCCGGAATCCCCCTCTGCTACGGCAGTGGCCGTGACTTGCGGGGGCCGAGCGGGGGACGCAAATGCTCCGCGCCCTGCAGTCTGGGTCGCCGACAGAGGCCGCGCAGCGTCGCCCTGCGCGGCTTGGCTCTCGCCGGGCAGGCGCCGCTTTCGCAGCACGCCTGCCGCTCTGTCCGCGCCCTCGTACGCCCGTTGGAAGCGGGCTACTGTTGCTGCCAGCGCACCGGGCTTGCCCTGTGCCGCCATTCGCTGCTGCTCGAACCCCACGGTCAGCGGCCAGTCCGCGGGAGGCTGCTGGCACTGGGTCTTGTCGCAGGAGCACCCAGCCTCGAACATGTCGCCGCTGCGGTCGTGAATGTAGGTGGACCCATACCACCAGCTCAGCTGGTCGCCCGCCGCCACAGGCTCTGTGGTGAAGAACGCAAGTCGCGGCAGGCGGTCCGGCCGCCCGCCGTCGACGACATACACCGGCCGCAGGTTGGGCGCACACGAGTGGTTCAGGAGCATGGCCAAGCCGCCCCTGTGGCCCGGCTCCAGGCCAAAGCGAACCGTCTGCGAGCAGTCACGCGCCATGGCCCGGAGCTCTGCAAGGGGAAGTGCAGCGAGCCTCGCCAGCAGGGGCGGCGGCCGGGCGCTCCAGCGGTGGGGGCTCTCTCCGCGGTCGGCAGCGGCGTCGGCTGCAGGACTGTGGTGGTCTGCGCCTGCTGGGCAGTTGGGCGCAGGAAATGCCGGCGAATTCGAGGGTGGCTGCGGCGACCCGCCTTGGTGCAGCGCCTCCTCGTCTTGCTGGGCGTGGGAGCCGGCTCGCGGCGCATGCGTCGATCGAGGGCTGGCAGGCGCGCCGGTCGGCACATCAGCGCAGGCGATGGGTGGGGGCGAGGCAGCCGGCGAGGTGCGCGCCTCGGACTCTGGGCTGGAGGTCGATGCGGTGGGTGACTGACGTGGCCCCGCCCGCGGTCTCGGCCTGTCAGTGGCGGCAGGGTTGCAAGCGGCCTTGGCAGGTGCGGGCGCTGCGAGCCGTGCTGTGGAGCGGGACGCCGGTGAGAGCCGCCGCACAGGCGAGCGCTGCTGCCAGGAAGGGCCATCCGCTTGCAAGCCGCGGGGCGCAACAGATCCGCTGGGCAGCATGCAGTCCAGCAAGGCAAAGTCGCTCTCCTTGATGCCCTGCGCAGTCACGTGCTGGGGCAGCCGATCAAGCAGGTGCTCCACGCGACGGCCGAGCGCCCAAGTGAAGACGGCCACAGCCGCCTCAACCATGCGCGAGATGCGCGCGTGGAGCGAAGCGTTCCGGAGCCGCTCGACGGGGTCGACCCACAGCCCGGTCGCGCCCGGCCCCGCCGTTGCTTGCGCGGCGAGCGGCGAGGGCGGTGCCTCCGACGCGAGCGGACCGCAGGTCCCGCCTACAGCGGCCTGTGAGCTCGTCGGCAGGCCCAGCAAGGAGCTGGCGCGCTTTGCGGTTGCCAGAACCTGCCGCGCGTGGGAGAGCGCGTGCAAAATGGACACGTCCGAGTAAATGCCCACCTTGCTCCGAGACAGGAGCGGGAAGATGGGACCCGACCACTCAGGGGCTGACTTGCTCTGTGCCGCCGCGAGGGCCCTGCGGGTGGCAGCGACGGCTTCCCTTGGGGTCATGGCACCGACAGGAAGCAGCAGGCGGGCTGGGTCCCCGGATCGATCTGCTTGGTCCGCCAGCGGAGCAGATCGCACCAGGCGTTGCCGCTTGGTGAGGGGGCACTCCTCGGAATGCATGCGCGGTGCCGAAGCGCCACAAGCGTCTCCATCTGTGCCGCTGCTGCTGCTGCTGCTGCTGCTGCCGCCGCCTCTGCCGCTGCTGCTGCTAGTGCTTGTGTCAGCGGGGTCGGCGCCTGGGGCAGGCGCGGAAACGGCAGCAGCCCCGCACGGCTTGCAAGCCGGCTCAGCAAACCCAGAACCGTTGTCCGCCTCGCGCTCCGCGGCAGCGCACGCACCGCCGATGAGGGCGGCCGCCTCTGCTGCTGTCCTCATCTGCCGAGCGACGGCGTGTCCTGCCGTGTCGTGGAACAGCTCGCCAACAGGGTCGGCTTTGCTGGGCGCGTGCCCGCCACGCGCCTTGGGGGGCGCCACCAGCTGCCGGCGGCGCTGCTCGTGGGCCTGTGCGGCCTCGATCGGCGCCGCGTGCTGCATGGGGAAGCGGGACCACATAGAGGCCGCAAGCCGCAACACAGGGCCAGTGTCAGCGGCCGCCGACGCCACTGCGCCCTTGGCCGTTGGCTGGCTGGCCGTTGGGTCGGCGCGCTGCCCAACAGACGGGTGCGCCTGTTGCGAGGCCTCGGCACAGGCTCCGGCGTCCCGCGGCCGCTTGCTTGGCCGCCGCCCCGGCTCCCGAGCCAAGCCGGCACCCCCAGGTCGCGCGCTTGAGCGAGCGCCTGTCGTTGCGGCATTGCCAGTGCGCTGGCTGGGTGCTGGCCGCACGGCCGCCAGCGCTGGCGCTTCCGCTGCGGCCGCAGCGGCAGGCGATGGGGTGCCAGGCGACGGCACGCGAGATGGCGCAGCTCGCCCGCCAGCGAAGCGGCCCTGAGAGCCTGTCTCTCGGCCAGGCACCCCTCGCATGCCGGGAGCGAGGACCTCGTGCCGGAGGTTGGAGCTGGAAGCCAGCGCCCCCAGCACGTGGAGCGACGAAGCAATTCCCTGCGCCGCCACGGAGTCGCTCGCGTGACTGCACAGTAGCACGCTGGCAGCGGCACGAGCCACAGACTCCGCCTCCGCGTCATCGAGCCGTCCCCCGCCGTCACGCCGGCAGAGCCGAGCCGCCAGCACAGCGCTCACTAGCGCGCCCATGCCGTCGGCAGCCACATCGATGGAAAACTCCGCCTGTCCCGCTGTGGAACCGTCCCCGGCCAGCACTCCTGCGGACGTCTCTCCCCGCGTGCTCTGCTCAGGAGGCGCATGCCTTTCCGCGGCGGACCGCGGCGCACGCCCAGGCGGCCCTGCAGTGCTTGATTCAGCAGAACAGGGGGCGTCGGGCCCCATCGCTGCTGCCATCGCCTCCCCTCCTGCCGTGCCGCCAAGAGTAGCGAGCGCGCCAAGCGCGGCGTCGCTCAACGGCCGCGCTTCCGAAACCGCCCCTTCGTACACCGCCACCAGAGTGCCCTCGGCAAGCGCCGTGTCGGCAAAGACGCCCATTCCGGCTCGTCCCGGTCCCATGAGCCGAACGGACACCGGAGCTTTGGGCCCGTGCGCGACCACACGGTTTCGCGCCTTGGCGCGGGGAGGGCAGGAGCACGCGTCGGAACACTCCACGACGACTCCCCGAAGCGCGGAGATGGGACGCGCCCCGGAACCGGCGGCCTGGCGGGCGGAGATTGGCAGCAGGCGGCGGGGCCAGCCGGGCGTATTGGGGCTGCTGGGGTCGAACTGAAACCATCCCGCCGCTGCCGCCGGGTGGACGCCCACGGCTTGCAGGGACGCCGGGTCGACAAGGTGCGCGGCGAGGCTGCGGATTTCGCAGGGGCAGAGGCGCGGGTCGTGGTCGAGGGATCCGAACGGGGAGATGCCTGCCGCGCGGAGCGATACGGCGGCGCACGCTGCCGCTGCAGCGCGCCAGGCCTGCTCCATGCGCAGCACCAGCGGGGGTGCCTGTGATGCCGGCTGGCCACCCCTGCCGGCGGGACCGGATGCCCAGGCAGGCAACGCCGCCGCGCCGCGCACGGCCGCGCCTCCGCCCGCAGCCGGCGTAGCAGCCCGGTCTGCTCCGGTCGCGGCCGCGCGTCCGCCAGAGGCGCCCTCTTGGCGCAAGGGGGCCCCGCGGCCGCTGGGCTCCTCGTCCCTTGTCGCCGCGGGCCCGCGGCCGCCGCCAGCGCTGGCCGGCTGAGGGCGGGCAGCTGCCTTCGCCGCCTGCTCTTCGCCCGGCAACCCACGAGCCGCCGTTGCGTGCCGAAACGGCGCTTGATTGGCCACTAAGCCGACCGCAGAGCGGCTCCTGCCTTGCGCCTCCGACGCTGCCCCGCCCCCTCGTGACCAGCTTCCCTCTCTGGGCGCAGCGGCTGCCTGCGGGAACAGTCTGTCCGCCATGTCCCGAAGCCGCTGAACGCCTGCGCTTCGGAGCGCCGCCGCCATCTCCGCCTCCAGCCCCTCGAGCGCCGTGTCCCATGCGGCGGACACCACGCCCGCCTCTGCGCACTGGATGGCAGCCGACAGCGCCGGGCTCAGCGGCAGCTGCGGCGGCAGCACGGCAGCTGCAGCCGCGGGAAGCTGCGCCAGCTCGGCGGACACGCGCGGCACGCCGCTGATGTCTAGCGGACGACATTCTGGCCACGGCCTGGCGCGCACAGCGGCTACGCTGGAGCTGCTGACGCCGGCCAGCCTGGCCGGGACAGCCGTCGACTCCTCGTCCCGCCCCGCAACCTCGTGCGACAGCGCCACGGTGCTGCCCGGCGCCGCGCAAAAGTCGCCGCGTCGGAGCCTGCGCAGCGCCGTGGCCTTCATGGCCTCGAGCGCTTCGCGCGCCGCAGCTGCGCGTTGTGCACAGCGGGCAGCTTGCGCTTGCGCACGCTTTCCCTTGGCCCGCCCCGCTTGAGCGTGCGCCTGGGCTTCGACCGCCTCCCAGTCGCAAAGCATGGGCGCTGGTGGGGCGGAGAACAGCCCTGGCATCGCGCCGCCGGCCCGGCCACGTGCGTCGTCCGCGAGCAGCTCCGGCACGCCGCTGGCGCGCAGCATCAACCCGCGCCGCGCCGCACGGAATTTGTACGTCGGCGAAATGAAAGGCGGGCTGCCTGCTTGGCGAGCCATGTCGCCCTGGGCCGGCCGGCCAACCGGGCCTGCGAGTAGTCTGCCGGGCAGCGGTCGCGACGCCAACCAGGCCTTGCTCCCCAAGCTGTGAGAGCGGCGGCCGTCTGCCAGCCCTGAGCTTCCCCCCCTCCTCCGGCGCCAGGCGCAGCTTTCGCGAGTGGCTCGTCACGCTTGCTGGCGGCGGAGCCTGGGCTCATGTACAAAGGGCAAGCTCTGTCGAGGTCGTGTTTGCAACAGCGGGCAAATGACGAACCACACACACGCCACATGGCTCGGCGCGGAACAAGACGCGGCTCACCACCACTCCTCCTCACGGGCCTGCCCCAGACGCGCCTGCGGGGTCGCAAGCACCACATTCACCGACTGCCCGCGCTGGACCTCGACAATTGCGGGCAGCGCGGCTTTGACACATTCGGCGTCACACTGGATGTACACACAGCGCCCTGGCGCGAAGGACGGCTCTGCCGGGTCCACCGCGCCGGCGCCCTTGCCTCTGGCGGGCAGGAGCTCGAAGCGCAAGGAGCGGGCGCGCCCGATGCGGTGCAGGCCGCCCGCCAGGCCCGTGCCCGTCGAGCACGCCAGGCCGAGCTGCAGCAAGCTGGCCACGCCCAGGATGTCGATTTGACCGTCGCCGGCAGCCGGAAGGCCCACGCCAGACTCCACGCTGGCGTCTGCTGACGCTCGCAGCTCCGCCTCCGCGGCCACGACGACGTCCGCCGACGCTGCCGCGGCGCTGTGGCCCAGCCCCACGAGCGCGGACGCAGCGCCTGGCCCGGCACCGACGGCTGCCGCCGCGCTGTCCAGCACTCCAGCCATGGGAGCCAGCACTGACCCCGCCGCCTCGGACGCCCTCGAGTCGGACGGAAGCGGGCCGTGGGTCGTGCGCCTGCCGCTGGGGGCGGGGGCCTGCGACGGCGTGGCCGGGTCGTCGTCCGCCGCAGACTCCGGGACTGCTGCTGCCGGCGAAGACGCGGTGGCCGGGGCGGGGGCCGGGGCGGGGGCCGGGGGCAGCTTGCCTCCGGGCCCGTAGCCTGGCGGGTAGAGGCCCGACGTCGACACCCTTGCCGTGGAGCTGGCGGTCGCAGACCCGGACTTGGAGCCGTAAAACTCGTCCTCGCCGTCGGCAGCGAAGGGGTTCGGCCCGTCGTCGTCATCGTTGGTGCTTCCGGCAGCCGGAGCAGGGGCACGGGCGGCGACTGGTCGGGACGCGGGGCGGCTCCACGCGCTGTGGCGCTCTGCTGCCCCAGCGGTTGCCGGTGCTTGAGCTGCAACGGACCCGGAAGCCCCAGCAGCGAGCGTGGCCGCAGCGGGAGCGGAGGCACCGAAGGGGTTGTGGCTCCGCTCCGCCACCTCGGCCTCTGACTCCGGCATGGAGGCCCACGCGATGGCGGAGGGCGACGCGATGCGCCACAGGTCCGTGCCCTGGGACCACGCCGGCACGTTCGGAAGGATCAGGGCCTGGCAAGCGGGGAGGCAGGCACCCTCGGCGAGGAGCTTGCCGTCCACAACGAGGCGGCGAAGCAGGCGTGACACGGGGGGCGCGGCCTCGCCCACGACGGTGCCGGCCAGGTGCTTCACGCGGTCGAACGCGTTGCTCGGCCCCCAGTCGCAGCGCAAGCGGCCCGACTGCGTGGCCAGCCCGCAGTTGACGGCCTCCGTTGACGGGGCCGGGTGCCCCTCCTCGCCGGCCGCCGCCGCCGTGCCGGAGCGCCGCTCGTACTCTGCCTGCGCCCACACCCCCATGGAGAGGCCGCAAATGGCGCTGCACGTGACTACGTCGGCGGGGGCCTCACGCTCCGAGCTCCCCATCACGCGCCAGATGCGCGCCGCGCGGCGCGGCGGCCGGGTGGGAGACGACCGGGAGGCGGACGAGGAACCGCCCGAAGCCGGCGGCCCGGCCGAGTGACTCCCGGGCGACTTGGGGGTGACGGCGCGCACTCGCACCGCCCACGTGTCGACGGGCACGCACGCCCCCGACGCCACGGCCGCGTGGGCAGTGTTTCCGGTGAGCCGGTCCACAGCGGCGCCCACCGTGGAGTCCCACCAGCGCTGCGCGTCGGCGTTGGTTCCAGTCAGAACCACTTGCGGCAGCGAGGTGCCGAACCCCGCTGTCATGGCCATCCGGTTGCCCTGCCCGCACGGGAGCGGCAGCACCGCGACGCGGGGCTGGAACCCCTCCCTCACGAGGCGCGTCATCACCACAGATGCGGCGGCGTCACCGCTCGCAACAACGACGACCGCCGCCGGCTTCTTCGACGGCTTCTGCGAGGCCTTGGCGGTTGCCAGCCCGCCCAGGCCGTCTCCCGCGAGGGCCCACTCCACGATACTGCGGCACTCGTCCATGCACGACGCCAGGCCATCAGCCGTCAGCGGGTACCAGGTTGCCGTGTCCTTGAACGCGACCTTTTCGAAGAGCAGCTTGCCTGGCGAGGCGCGCTCGTCCGCCACGTTCCCCGAGTCGAACAGGACAAGGGTGCGCAGGGTTGCGTAGTCCTCCGCGCCGAAGTCCATCCCGCAGCTCGGCGGCTCGGCCAGCCCGCGTCAGCGGCGGGAGTGCGGCTGCTGCCCGATCTCCAATATTCGCCGCCGCAAACATTGGCTGGCGAGTACGTTTGCAGGTTGCGCTGCGGCGCGACCCTCGATAGCCACGGTCCCGCCCTGGTGCCTGGACGGGCTGCTCGCTTCTTGTCGTCGACGTGCTAGCCTTGCTTTTCAACTTGCGCGAAGGAAGGCGTTGGGACGCTCGGCTGCAGCACGCCGCGCCCTTTCAAATTGCCCCCAAACGTGCGCTCTGCGACGAGGAGGAGGCGAAGCGGTGATGCTGGCACGGTTGCGGCGGCGCCCCTCACCTGTGCAGGGGGGGGGAAAGGGGGGCGCTGGGCGTGCACGCGCCGGGCACGCTTCTGGCTCTGCGACTGCAAGTTCAGCGCAGGCAGCGCGACACATCCCGCCTGTCAGAGCCGCCGGTTCCGCACACTCGTCTCGCACTCCGCGAGCAGCAATGCGCGCCGCCCTGTGCTTCATCGCAGCTGCGGCTGCCGCCGCTTGTGCGGCAGCTGCCGGCCCCACCCCGCCCGCCTCGTGCGATGGGGCGCCCAACGACTTCCCCATCAGCTCGCCGACTCCCAAGCTCGTCAGGTCCTTCGGCGGCGGCTCTCGCTACTCCATGGCGGGCACCAACATCTCGGTGCTGCACCTTCGCGGCTCGGCATTCGAGATGGGCCAGCAGTACGGGTCGCTGATGCGCGAGGAAATCATTCAGCTCTTCCCCGACATGTACACCGTGAGAGCCGCGCCAATTCTGGCAGCACCGCCCTGAGCGCGCTGCCCCGCTGCCCGGCCTCTGCGAGAACGCATCAGGGGTGTTTGCTCCGCCGGCTTGCGGGGCTGCGCATCGCTGCCTCGCCCTGGGGGCGGCGCGGGCGCGGCCGACCGCTCCCTTCAACTGCGAAAGGTTCCGTGGCGCGAGGCGCACGCGTTTGATCCTCATTTTGCTCCGACGACCGCCCGCCTCCCCCGCCCCCCGCACCGCTCGCGCCCCTCCGCTCCCCCCGACCGCGCGCGCAGTACATTGATGAGCAGATTGACAACTTCCTCGAGAAGCTTCCGGAGAGCATCCGCAAGGCGATCGAGGAGTACGGCGTGCCTGCGGCGCTGCAGATCACTGTGGATGCCACCTCCCCGTACACCCCGCAGCACTGGTTCGACCTCATCAACGGCATGTCCAACACCTCGGGCGTCAACGTGACTGATATCCACCGCCTGATCCTCTTCCCCGAGCTCGTCAAGGCTGCGTGCACCAACATCGGCGCATGGGGCGCTGCGACCGCTTCCGGCACCGACCTGCTTGCCCTCCGTGCCCTCGACTTTGGGCTCGACAAGCCCCTCAACAAGTTCCCCGTGCTTCTCAACTTCCACCCCACCGACGGCGGCGCCAGCCACTCCGTGCTCTCCTGGGCCGGCTTCCTCGGCACCATCACCGGCATGAGCTCCAGCGGCATGGCCGTCACCGAGAAGGTTTGGGACGCCTACACCGAGCTCCAGAACATCGTGGGGTACCCATTCCACTTCCTGATGCAGGACATCCTCTGGAACGACGTCGACACCGACCAGGCCCTCAGCCGCGTGGCTTCCGCCAACCGCACCTGCGCCATCTGGCTCGGCATCGCCGACCGCGACAACGACCAGTTCCGCCTGCTGCACTACTCCTACCGCCGCGTGGACGTGTACAACCCCAAGAACTTCCCCGTGTACCCCCCGTACCACGACCGCTTCCAGGACCTCGTCTTCGTGGACAAGCACGTGCAGCCCAGCCACCACATGTGCCTCAACGAGCTCATGCACCAGTACTGGGGCAACCTCGACGCCCCGGGCGCGGTGCAGGTGTCGGCGGTGCACGGCACTGGCGATCTCCACGCCGCGGTGTACGACTACGCCAACGACCAGATGGTCATCAGCGTGACCACCTTTGTGGACGGGAGCTGGCGCCCTGCGCACGCGTCGCCGTGGTTCTCGATGGACACCAAGTGGCTGTGGGACCCGTCCAACGCAGGCCGCGCCCTCTGAGTCGCGCAGCGACAAGCATTTTGGGCCCGCAGCCGGGACCACCGGTTCGCGGGCACCCACGCGTCACAGTGCCCCCTTCACCGGCTTGGCCTGCAGCGCTCTCGTCGTAGAGAGCAGCGCTTGCCTCGCTTCGCGCCTCCGTCTTTCCGTTGCGTGACTCGTTGAACGCAAAAGTCGGCATGCCGTGAGAACCGCGGGCTGCCGGGACACGCACTCCGGGCTGGAAACGCGCTGCAGGGTGCTCTGGGGCGTGCGCAAGCTGGCGCACTGATCGATTGCTGGCTGGTCCCGACGGGGAATGCGGACTCTCGGCGGGGAGGCCCAGCGGGCCACGCAGCGAACATTCCGCCCAATTGCCGCGGCCCGCGCTCTGCTGCCTGCGCTGCAAGGCCTCCACTCCCTGCTCGACTCGCGGCCATGCGCGCCGCCCTGTGCTTCATCGCAGCTGCGGCTGCCGCCGCTTGTGCGGCAGCTGCCGGCCCCACCCCGCCCGCCTCGTGCAGTGGAGCGCCGAACGACTTCCCCATCACCTCCCCAACGCCCAAGCTCGTCGGCTCCGTTTCCGGCGGCTCTCGCTACTCCATGGCGGGCACCAACATCTCGGTGCTGCACCTTCGCGGCTCGGCATTCGAGATGGGCCAGCAGTACGGGTCGCTGATGCGCGAGGAGATTGACCAGCTTTGGCCAGAGATGCTCAACGTGAGGCGCCGCAGCCCTGCAAGCGCCGTTCGCCGCACCAGCCGCCCCCCGCGAGTTATCGCGTTGGCCGACTTGGCCTGGGCCGAGTCCCTCTTCGCTAGCGATGCCAGGGGGGGGAGGGGGGGCGAATGCTGAAACTGCAATGGCCCCGACGCGCGGAAGCTCAAGTTGCAGCTGCGGACTTCGGGCCGAACGCGCGTGGCCGACCGGCTGGCCAGCTCGCAACGAGTGCTGCCCCTGCACCGCTCCCGTGATGGCCGTTCCTTCCGCAGTTCATCAGCGCCCATGCCAAGGACATTTTTAGCGACCTGCCCGCGGACATGCGCGAGTTTATCGAAAAGTACGGCGTGCCTGCGGCGCTGCAGCTCACGCTGGACGTGACGTCGCCCTTCACCCCGAGGCACTGGTTCGACCTCATGGACGGCATGTCCAACACCTCGGGCGTCAACGTGACTGATATCCACCGCCTGATCCTCTTCCCCGAGCTCGTCAAGGCTTCGTGCACCAACATCGGGGCGTGGGGCGCAGCCACAGCAGCCGGAACGGAGCTTCTCGCTCTACGGGCTCTCGACTTCGGCCTTGACCTGCCCCTGATCAAATTCCCCGTGCTTGTCAACTTCCACCCCACCGACGGCGGCGCCAGCCACTCCGTGCTCTCCTGGGCCGGAGTGCTGGGAGCAGTCACCGGCATGAGCTCCAGCGGCATGGCCGTCACCGAGAAGGTTTGGAGGGCCTACGACGAAGAGCAGAACATTGCGGGGTACCCATTCCACTTCCTGATGCAGGACATCCTCTGGAACGACGTCGACACCGACCAGGCCCTCAGCCGCGTGGCTTCCGCCAACCGCACCTGCGCCATCTGGCTCGGCATCGCCGACCGCGACAACGACCAGTTCCGCCTGCTGCACTACTCCTACCGCCGCGTGGACGTGTACAACCCCAAGAACTTCCCCGTGTACCCCCCGTACCACGACCGCTTCCAGGACCTCGTCTTCGTGGACAAGCACGTGCAGCCCAGCCACCACATGTGCCTCAACGAGCTCATGCACCAGTACTGGGGCAACCTCGACGCCCCGGGCGCGGTGCAGGTGTCGGCGGTGCACGGCACCGGCGATCTCCACGCCGCGGTGTACGACTACGCCAACGACCAGATGGTCATCAGCGTACCCACCTTTGTGGACGGGAGCTGGCGCCCTGCGCACGCGTCGCCGTGGTTCTCGATGGACACCAAGTGGCTGTGGGACCCGTCCAACGCAGGCCGCGCCGACTAGACGAGGGAATTTGCTGCTCATCGACGCCTGTTATCGGTCTCGCGGGCTGTTTTTCACCCCGCACAGTCAGGCGGTGCTTGATCCTGCTTTTCTCGGAGGAGCGGTACCTGTTTGTGTATGGGTGTTGGCCTGAGCGCTCTCGTCCAAGAGGGGGCTGCACATGCGGCGGCCAAACGCAGACGCCTGCTCTGCGCAATATTTGCCCAATGCAGCTCCGCGTGGCAACAATCACGCAGCGGGCAAGCAGGGCGGCGAGCACAGTCGCCGTCGCGCGCGGGGCGACTCGGGGAGGGGGTACCTCCTTGCGCTTCTTGGAGCAGGCGCTGGCGCGGAGCACCCGGCCGCTGGCAGGCATCCCGCCAAGCGCGATGGCAGCCTACCTGATGCGGGACAGCCGCGCCTTCACAGCCAGCAAGGCGGCTTTTCGCCAAGCCGACCCCGTCGTCTTCGACAGCGACAGCGATTCCGACTGGGAGGCAAGTGCGAATGGCGGCTCCTTGCACGCCCGCGGGCCGCGGTCGCGAGTGCCTCGCGGTGGCGGCGCGGACTGGAACGACCGCAGAGCAACGGCTGCTCACAGCACTGATCCTGACCGGGACCCGGACGAGGCTGACCCGTCCCCGTCGTCGCCAGGCACCAGGCGCCCATATCCACAACCCCGGTCGGCGGATCCGCGCTCGGGGGGGCTCGCTTCGGCAGGCTTCAGAGGTGTTTCGGCCTCCCTGTACGGCACTCAGGCTTGGGCGCCTGCGCCCCGAGCACCTCGCGACGACCCGCAAGACCCCGCCTCCACGCATGCGTTTGCCTCGCGTGCGGAGTCGCTGTGCGCCCATGACGGTCGGAGCGACTCTCAGCGTGCCGGCAGCGGCGGTAGCCGCAAGCTGGGCCCAACCCGCCAACGAGAGCCGATCGTGGCCAGGCCGGAGCACCTGCGGGCTGCTGTGGGGGCGCTGGGAAGGCCAAGAACCGCGGGCTCCTCACGCGCGCCGCCGTGCCCGTCCGTCGCCAAGCGCGGTCTCCAAGGCGGCCGATGCGTCACCGTCGGCGCAGACGGGCCCGTTGTCCTGGACACTCCGGACGCCACGCCTGACGCCTCTGAGAGCGAGAAAGATCGCAGACTCCGCAGGTCCGGAGGAGGGCTGCTCAGCGACTCCTCGTCCTCCGAAGACGACGCAGAGCCGCCACCCGGCCGCCTGTCGGCTGCCCGCAGCGGGCCGCGGGGCGCTTCCGAGGAGCTTCGCGTTGCTCGAATCGAAGCCGCGATGCGGGTGGCGACATCGCTCAACGCCTCCCGCTCACAGCCATCCTCCCGTGGGGGCGGCTCGCCCGCTGTCTGGCGCTCGCGGGCAATCGAGGCTGCTGTGTCCGCAGCGGCAGAGCCCGGAACACCAGCCGACGCAGCGCGCATCCTGGCGCAGCCGGGAAGGCCCTCGCACCTGCTCGACCACCGACCACCGCCAGAGCCGCGCAGAACATTCCGGCGAGCTCGCGCGGAGGCTGCGGCAGCGGCGGTTGCTGCGGCAGCGGCAGCAGCAGCAACAGCGCCGGCCGCAGCCAACCCCTCCGCCAGCTCCAGTGCGGTTTCGCAACTTCAAGGCCGCGCGGGTGGTCTGGCCAGATCATCGCCCCCTTCCGCCTGGGTGACCGAGTCTCGCTCCGTGGCCAGTGTGAGGCCAGGCCGCCGCCGTGAATCCAGCTCGCGACAGTCAAGCCACAGGTCAACGGCCCCCTCGGTGGTGTCCCGGGCCGGCCGCCGGCTCGCGGCGCTTGCCGGTGACCTGTCCGACTCTAGCAGCAGCAGCGAGGGCGGCGGCGGCGGCGGCGGCGGCGACGGCGACGACGAGCCTGACCAGGGGCCGTCGCTGCCGGCCGCGCTGCAACGCCGCCATGCGCTCAACAGGCAGGCGGCGCTGGCAGTGCAAGCGGATGCCGCTGCCCGCCAGCGGCGGCGCCAGTCCGCTCCCGGCAGAGCCGGTGTTCCGGCAGCTTCGTCCGTGCTCGGGAGAGGACCTGCCTCCGCTGCCAGCGGCATCAGCCGTGCCAGCGCCGCGAGGGGGGCGCTCGGCATCACAGCCCGGCTTGGCGAAACCGCCGACCCCGGCGCCTGGACTCCTGCCAGCAGCGGCATGCCCCTTCGCAGGTCGCTCTTCGCCGGGTCTCTGGCGGGGGGCAGCGTGGCCTCCGGGGCAGCGACGGGCGAGTCGGTGTCTCCGCTGCACGCTGCGCTGTGCGCCCTGGGTCAGGCTCCCTCGGCGACCCGCAGGCTTCGACTGCGGCGCAGCCGGCTTTCTACGGACTGGGGGGGCCGCGGCCCGCTGGAGGACAGCGCGAGCGCTGCGTGGGCGCTGCAGGAGGTCGAATGCGAGGACGACGCTGAGTCGTCCATTGCCGACTCCACGCCTGCCGGGCAGCCGCGGAACGGTCGACGCAGAGCTGCTCGGCCGGCGGCTGGTCTTGACGAGGGGTCGCTGGGTGGAAGCCAGTGCGTAGGGCTCTCCCCGCCGATGGAGTCGGTTCGCGAGGCTGCGGCAGCGGCTGCCGAGGCTGCTGGCCACGAGGGCTTTGCAGGGTCCCTGGCTGAGGCAAGCCTGAAGACGCTTCGAAGAGCGGCAGAAGGAGACGCCATTGCGCCCCGGAGCCCGACGCCAAGCCCTGAAACTGCCGCAGCAAGAGCCTGGCCGGGAATGACCATGCCGGGACTGCGCGCCGGTGGAGCAGGGAGCGGGGGCGACTCTGCAAGCCGCCCAGGAGCGGGCGCAGCCAGCCCGTTCGGTGCGAGCGAGGCGGCGGACCAGGACGTGTGCGTGGTGGAGGGGGTGCGGCTCTCTGGGGCAGCGGCGAGGCTCTGGGGAGTGGAGACGCGACGCCTCAACGCGCTGGCCAAGCGCCAAGCGGCAGCGCTGGTGCGAGATCAGGAAGACAGCGAGCGAGGCAGCGTGCCAGGGAGGCTGTGACCGCCTGGGGGGGGGGACTCGCACTGCCACTGTGTGATGCGCTGACAGCATTGATGATGGAGCGCTGCGAATGCGCAAGCGGTCTCTTGCCTCCTCGGCGCAAGTGGAGGTGTGAACAGGCGCCTGGATTGGGTGCAATGAGAGGCACAGTGCGAGCGCGCAACGACCCGTGTTGAGCCACACGGCATCCCGCCGCTCAGATCAGGGTGCCGGTTGGCGCAGGACTGCCTTCACCCAGACACGCTCAAGGCGACAGACAACACACGATGGCACAGCACCCGTGTGAGCAAAAAGACGTCACAGTCGCAACCCTGCGCACTCGGACGCTTGCCTACAAGCACGTCACACGTTGCAGCTCGCCAAGCTCGGAGGTGCAAGCCTCGCCGACTTGAGAGAGCCCTGCCTGGGGGCGGGAAGCCAATTGGGCTGCCTGCCTGCACCTCTCGGAGGCGGCACCCAGACTCCCATGCATCCTCAAGCCCATGACGGCTCGTCATGCCTCTGTGCGAGCCATGTCGCCGGGCGTCAAGCCGTCGAGTGACGGGCTCTCCGCTGCCCAGGCGTTTGGCGTCGCCACTGGCAAGCGGCTCCTGGACACGCCGCGCTCCAAAGAGAGAGGCAATCCGGCGTCCCGCTCAATGGCTCCGTGGCTCACTGGCGACATACCCAGAGCCGCCAGGCCAGGCTTCGGCACTGGCTCCCACCCTTGGTCGGCATCTTTGCTCTCCTTGCCTGCGGCAGAGCCCCACGCCGTGCCCCGCTCAGCGCTGACGGATATGCGCAGAGCATGGCCGTCTCGCGATCCGTCACCCTCGCCGTGAAAGGCGGTTTCAGAGCCAGCCTCCAAGCCTGCTGATGGCAAGGAAGGCCCGGCCAGCGATGCCGACGCCATTGACGTGCGGAAAGACGCGCCCCCACCGGACAGCCCGCCCCCCACAGAGGCCCTGCCTCCCGCAAGCTCCCCCCGCGACCACGGGCTGCTCGGCTTCGCAGCCCGGTGAGGCCAGCCTGCCGGCGCAGGCCGGAGTGCCTCCTCCGCCCCAGTGTCTTGCTCCCCTGCTCCCGGTAGACTGTGCCGCGAACCGCTCACGAACAGAGACGGCGCCAGGCCGTGGGCCCCGCCGCTGCTGCTGACCAGTGGCAGAGACTTTGCTGCCGCCCTTGCGCCCTGGGAGCGCCCGCGCGACGCCCGGCGGCGGGCCGCCGGGCTCGGAACCCGCCCGCCGCTGCCACGCAGCCCTCTGGCTCTGGCCGGCGCAACGGACGCACTCTGGGGCGCGACCCCCTGCCCGGTGGGCGACGGGTCACCACCGCCGAGCGACGCAAGCGCCTTGCCGAGCGACAGCGACGAGCTGTCCAACGCAGCAAGCGGGACCACTGAGCAGCGCGACGCTCGCCCTGCCTCGCCGTCGACGCCGCGGACCTTGGCCGCTCGGCGGGTGCCCATCGCTGACGGCACGCCAGTCGCAGCGGACTGTGCCGGCGGACCCGCTGCGGGGTGGAAGCCGGCAGCGTCGGCAGGCTGGTCGACGACGTCGCCCGACGCAGCCGGGTTCGGCTGCTCCGGTGACTTGCCGTCCGCCTCTGCTGCCGGCTGGAGTCCGGCACGCTGGCCCTGGACGGAAAAGCCGGACTGCTGCTTGGGCGCAGTGGCGGTCTCTCCCCGGGCGCGCCCGGCCAGCGCGTTGCTGGACCCCCAGCCGCCCACTGCGGGCGGGATTGGCGAGGACGCGGGCTTCCATGCGCCTGGTTCCGGCCCCGCCAGAGGCGACAGCGCTGCCCTTGCAACCAGCCCGGACGGCAGCCCCATGGACCCCGCGGCCATTGCGCTGCCCCGATCCCTCACCACCGCCCGTGCGCCCGCCCGGCCCGACGGCAGGAAGTACCCTCCCGCTCCAGGAGAGCGCCTCCGCCCTCGCTGGAGAGCCTGTGGTCTCCGGCGCCGGTCCCGGTCGCTGCCGGCATTGCCTGGTTCGCCTGGGCGGCCTCGCGCTGGCCCTGCCGCCCGAGCCGCTGCTGCTGCCGCTGCCCGAGCCGCCGCCGCTTGCTCTGCAGCCAGGGACCGGGTCGCCTCTGCAGCCTCGGCCAACTCCTCCTCCGAGAACGGAGGCGGGCCCAGCGGGGTGAGCGGCCTGCGAATGACGTCGTTGCCCCTGCGAGTGGATCCCGCCGGCGACGCCGTGTCGAACGAACTAGACTCGCCTGGCTGTCGGGCTTGCTGCCGCACTGGGGTGGCTGGGAGCACGGCCAGCGCTGGCGCCGACGCGGAGCCGAGGGGTGCGAGCCGCGGCTGGGTCGCTTGCCCTGCGAGCCCCGGCGACGCTCCACGGCTGCGCCTGGGGTTGAAGGTCGAAGCCGCGCTGGGGCCCTTGGCGCCGCCCGCCGCGCTGCCGCCGGCCGCGCCGCGAGCAGCCGACTGCCCAGACGACGATGGAGGCGTGGGGCCGTGAAGACCCGCTCCGCCGATCACAAGCGTCCCAACGCGTTGCGAGTGGCCCTGCCGCCGCTGCTGTTGCCGTTGCTGCTGCCGTTGCTGCTGCTGCTGCTGCTGGCGGCGGGGGCGTCCGCTCTGCGGCACGGGCTGCGGGCGCGAGCGCAGCGCCGCTGCTGCAACGGCGCTGCTCGTGCTGGCATTCGGCGCCCCGTCAAGTGCGAGCGAGCCGAACGGCGATGCGGGCCTTGCTCGCGGTCCCCCGCCGGGGGCCTGCTGCCGCGCCTCCCCCAACAGCCGTCTCCTGCCCGCCGCTGCGTCGTGAACGCGCTGGAGGGCCGCGATGTCGGCTCTGGCCGCTGCATCGATGGCCGGTGCCAGCGCCGCTGCGAGCACCGGCAGCGACCGTGACAGCGATGCGCCCAGGCCGCGCAGCGGCAGGCCGGGCCCCGCAAACGATGCCTCAGCGCGGCTCGTCCCGGCTCGCTCTGCCGCCGAGGGCCCGCCTGGATCCGAGAGGCCGACGCTTGGCACTGGCTGCGGCGCCCCGGCCCTCCCCTCCACCAGTCGGCTCCGCTTGGCAAACGCGGACGGCGGCTCTGCCGCACGCGGGGCGCGACCTCGGGTGCCCGCTCCCCTGGTGATGGGCAGCGCGCGCTGGACTCCCGGGGACGACGGCGGCGAAATCGTGCTGGCTCTGCCGGCAGCAGCGCTCGGCTGCAGGGGCAGCAGCGCGCCCGAGGCGGCGAAGGCAGGAAGCTCCAGGCTCCGCCCTCGGACGTCCGCTGCCTCCAGCGCCGCGCCGCCGATGTCCGCCTCGCCGTGCCAGAGGCCGTCGTGGTCGGCCCCTGGGTCGGCGGAGAAGCCCCCAGAGGCCAGGCTGCGGAGCGAGGGCGCAGGCGATGGCGGAGACAGTGCCCCCCTCGCCCGCCCAGCGGTGCTGCTGCTGAGGCCGACACCAGGGGTATCCGCGGGCTGTGAACCGGCCCGAAGAAAGCGTCCGAGCGACGCGGTGTGGCGCATGGGACTGACGGGGCTGTCGTCCTGGGCGGCGGCTGTTGCCGCGTCCGTCGGCTGAGGGAGGCCGCGCCGCTGCAGGCGGACTTTGCTTGCCCGGGTGGCGATGCTGCGGGGAAGGCGGCGGCCAGGACCGACGGCTCCCGTGCTGCTGCCGGCTGCAAGCGGCACGGGGCCCGCTGAGGCACCTGCTGCCGTCGCGACAAACAGGCCGCCGGCATGCGGGTCGCTCGCCGGCGTGGCGCGGCCGGCGCTTGTTCGTAGGCCGGCCGCTGCTGCGACGCTGTCGGGGCTCCCTTGCGTGTAGCTCGAAGACCTGCTGGGGGAGTCTGCTTGCTGCGGGCTGCCCGCCGCGGCACCCCAAGCGCGCTCGTCGGGGCACGACCGCAGCAGCGACCCGACGAGGTCCGGATCGGGGGCAGCCCGGACCGCGCGGCCGCCCTCAGCGGGTACGGATCCGGCGCTGCTTGCTGGGCCGGCGGGGGCAGCTGGCTTCTTCCTCCTGGGCGGGGGCGCCGCCGCTGGCGTGGCTGCAGGCCTGGGCTGCAACCCGGCATCGGGCAGCGCGGTGCCTGCAGCGAGGTCGACGCTGTGCAGCGAGGCCTCTGCGAGGGAGCCCTCTGTCGCTGCCTTTCTGGCTGCTGCCGCGGCGGCGCTCCCGCCAGGGACAGTGGGAGCCTCGCGGGGCGCGCCGGCCTTGCCTGACGAGTTGCTCTCGCCGGCAGCGACTTGCTGCTTCACGCTGCCCACGGCGAGGGCCGCGGCCGGGTCCATTCGGCGCAGCACGCTCAGCCCTGCGCTCTGGCTCCGCCTCGGGCGCTCGAACTGTGGCCGCCTGGGGCCTGCGCCACGGACGCACTCCAGGCCAGCCGCGGCGCGGGCTGCTCGAGCACAACGCCTAATGTCAGCTCTGCCGGCAAGCGCAGGAGCCGTGAGGTGAACTGGCGCGCCACACCGGCCCGCCCCCCCCCCCCCGAGCAATGGCTTGATGTTGCGAGCTCCACAGGGTGCGCATTTCACCTGTTTCGTGGCCTGCCTCGACTGCGCACAAAATTGCGGCAGAAGCGGATGATGTCCCGAGGGGCAGTGCAGCACTCACTGACGCTCAGACAGGGCGAGCTGTGGGAGCGAGCCAAGTGTAAGCGGCGATGGTCGAATCGCCGCACAGCCGCTTTGGCGCTGCTGTGCTACCCGTGCGTGGCTCACGACCGAAACTGTGCCACGCACGAGCCGGGAGTGTCGGCCGCAGGCGAGACCGTGTCTTGACAAGCGCGCCACTCGCCGGTGCGCGGCGTGGCAGCGGGCACAAGGCGGCAGAGTGCAGGTGCTCGCGTTTGGCACTTGCTCGCCGACAGGTCGCCTGCCTCGTGACTCGGGCGCGAGCCTGCCGGAGGAGCGGCGCGAGCGGCGCGCAGAGCTGCCGGGGATGAATGGCGAAAGAAAGCAGGCGCGTCGGCTGTCCAGCAACGGAAGAAACGCCACACTCGACCCGCAAGCCACCCGCGCCGTGTTGACCGCGGGACGGACTGCCAACTCCGGAGTCGACCTTGCGAACAAATGGCTGCGACCCCATCCGCGGGGGGCGTGCCAGCGTCGCCTGGAGGCCCTGACGCGGACTCGGACAGGCTTGGTCACTTGATTTTGGTTGTGCCTCGCCGCTCGCTGCCATGGCTGAAGAAGCAGCTGCTGCCTCGCGCCAGGGCTGCCGGTGAGTCCCTTCGGCTTGCTCTCGAAATTGCTTCTTGTGTGGCGCCAGTCCGTGCGCGCCAAGGGCGGCAGCGAGGGCGGATGCAGCCGCAACCGCTCTGCCGCGGCCTCTGGCGCGGCACCGGCGCGCTCGCTTGCGGTGCAGCCTTGCGTTGCCGCTGCAATCGTCGTGCAGGTGCCAGCGTGTTCGAGTGCTCCCGCCACGAATCCTCTGGCCGCAGGCCTCATCCTCGACTCGGCGCTCGGAAGCGACGGCCAAACCACCTTCGTGCGTGTTTCCGCCACCGAGGCCCGCCTGCTTCGCGAGGCTCAGCACGTGGGCGAACCGTGCCAGCTGGACAGCGCTGCTCTCCGTGACGCAGACATTCGGGTGAACGACCGGCTGCAATCGGCCGGCGTCACGTTTGGTCTGGGCGAACCGGTCCGCCCTCCTCCCTGCTGCGGCCTCTTGAGCTGCTGCCGGTGCTGCAGGGCCCTGGAAGCATGCCCACAATGCTGTGGCAGCCGCGGGGTTGCCGTGACGGCGCCGATGGGCCCAGCCCTGCCGCCAAAGCTGCCTCGGCACCAGCTGGCCATTCCCAAGCTCGGCACTCGCAACCCTTGCCGAGCCTGCGTCCCTCGCCTGCTGGCGGACATCCTCTGCCCACTCCCCCTGGATCCGTACAGCCACATTTACGCGCCTCTGGTGGCAGAGGGCTCGCCGTCGGACCCTCGCACGTCGCTGTACTACGTCCACAAGACCACCGGTTCGGTGCTCAGCAACAGCGCCGCGCTTCGCATGCTGGTGTCGATCCTGGAGGGCCCCACAGCCGACGGGGGAGCGGGAGCTGGGTCGTTGGGTCGGCTGCAGAGCAGCGGGCGCCTGACTGGCTGGTTCCCGGGGCGGCTGGTGGGCAAAGAGGCCAAGCTTGCGCGGTCCTGGGGCGCGCTCGTGCCCCTGTGCTGCCAGCCTCTGGACCAGGTACACTCCCTGTTCGGCAGCAAGGTGGCGCTGCACTTTGCCCTCATCGCGTTCATCGCGTCTGTCCTGGTGCTGCCTGCGCTCGTGGGCGCCGCGGCGTTCGTTCACCAGCTGGTGGTGGTCAGCCCCTCCAAGGTCGCGTGGGCGCCTCTGTTTGCACTGATGGTCATCATGCTGCTGGGCGTGGCTACGAAGCTCTGGCGCCGTCGTGAGAAGCGGCTCGCCATGCGCTGGGGCCTTCTCAACGCCCGGAAGAAGCCGCTGCTCCGCTCGGAGTTCAAGCAGCCGCACCGTCGCCGCCGCTCGCCGATCACGGGTAGGCCCTCCTACCTGCAGTCAGCCCGCGAGCGCAGCACGCGGTCCTGCTGCGCGGCCAGCTGCACAGCCACCGCCATGGGAGTCGTCGTCGTTGTGACCCTGTCCACTTTCCTCGCCCGCGTTGCGCTGGGATCCCTCGAGCAGCAAGGCCTCATCGAGCCCTCCTGGTCCGGCTACGCGTCCTCCGTCATCGGCGCGGTGGTTGTGACGGTCACCCAGCTCCTCTACAGCCGCATGGCTGTTTGCCTCACAAACTGGGAGAACCGCCCCACGGACGTGGAGCACGACGCAAGCCTCATCTGCAAACAAGGGGTCTTCAACGCTGTAAACGTGAGTCCTACCCCTGCTCGCCCTCTGTGGCGGCAAATTGCACGCGTCGCCCCATGCGCCACTGCCCCTCCCTTTCCCCACGCGACTGTGCTGCTGCTGCCCTGGAGTCTGTCCCGCCCGCCCGCCTTTTCGGGGCCCCCCTTCCCCAACCGGGCAGGCGCAAGAGTCAACGTACAGGCTGCGCTGCCGGCCTCATCATTGTCCCTGTGGCGACTGGTGGCTCGCAGGTGTCGTTTGCGCTCCTGTGGACAGCCTTTGCGCAAACGCGCGCGTCCCTCATCTTCAGCGGGCGCATCGAGCCGTGCTCTCCGGGGCCGGACGGCTCGCCCGACTGCATGGTGCAGCTCCAGGCGCAAGTGGCGTCGCTGCTTCTCACCAAATTTATTCTGGGCAACGTCACCGAAGTCTTGCTCCCCTGGCTGATGGAGCACTGGACGCACGTGCTCTGCTGTAGCCTTCGCAAGTGCTTCCCACGGTGTTGCTGGTGGTGCTGCTGCGGGTGTGGCAACGCCCCGCGCCACCGGGTCAAGGCACCCGCTGGCTCCAAGCCAGCAGAAGCCGGCGCGTCCGGCGGCACGCCAGCAGCAGCGTCCGCATCCGGGGCGGGCTCCGCAGTTGCCCTTGAAGACATCGAGTCCTCTGGGCACCAGCCCCGCGATGCAGCTGGAGACACCCCTACAACTGTCCGGCTGCGCGGGCCGGGCAGCACCAGCAGTGCTTGGGCCGACGGCGAGGGCATTCTCGCGGGGACCAACCTGCACATGGCCGAGGCGGACGCCGACCTTGCCGCATTCGACCCTTCGCCAGAGATGCACGAGGTGTTGGCGGTGTTGACCATTGCTGTGCTTTTCGTCGTGGCGTTCCCTCTGGCTCCGCTTGTGGCCATCGTCTACCTGGCCTCGGAGCGCCTCGTGGACTCTGACAAGCTGCTCCGCGCCGCCTCCCGCCCGCTGCCCGAGGACATTCCGAGCATGGGATCCTGGGTGGCGCTGCTGGACGCCATCACTCGCGCGGCCGTGGTCGTGAACGCTGGCGTCGTCTTCTTCACGGAGGGCCGAACAGACATCTCTGGCACGTCGGCTGGGTTCCCGGGGCTGTTCGGCGCCATCTCCAGCTCCGAGCAGCGTCTGACAGCGTTTGTGGCGGTCGAGGCGTGCGTCTTGGGGGCTCTCTGGCTCCTCGGAGTTGTCGTGTCGGATGAGCCGCCAGAGGTTACGCTGCAGGCATCGAGGCAAGCGTACCTTATTGCGAAGCACATCCACGACGCACCCACCCCGAGCGCTCCAGGACACGAGCGCGACCAGGAAGAAGAGGCAGCTGCTGCCGTGGCCGACGCGGAGGACCCGGATCCCGCACCAGACGCCGAAGATGCCGAGGGCCACGCCGACAGCAGCAAGCCCGAGTCAGCAAGATCATTGGGTCCTGATGCAAGTGCGATTGTCGCTTCAGACGTGGCGTGAGCAAGCCTCGCCGACTTGGCGTCTGTAGCCTTTGAGTTTGCCCCTCCTCAGTCTGTCGAAAACCGCCGAGCCAGCCGGCTGCGTCGCGCGCAATGCCACCGAGCGAACGCATTGGAGCAGCATAAAAACCCGCGACGGCCATCAGAGGGAGGATCTGGGTCGGACAAAGAGGGCGAGCGGCAGCCGACCCGCCAAACTCAATTTAATCATAATTCTATATGCAACTTTGGGATCCATTGTCATCTCTACGGGTCGCTGGTCTAGTGGTATGATCATCGATTAGGGTTCGATGAGTTCCGGGTTCGATTCCCGGGTGACCCCATTTTTGCCTTTTTTTCCAGTGCCTTGTTCGCCGCTCGTGGACTGCAGCGGCGGGCGAGAGGAACTGCAGCGAGAGAAATTGTTCGTGATGTTTTCCAACGCAAGCCACGATGGGTGGCTCGCGGCCTCCCCTCTGGTGCTGTCCTACAGGTTCACGCCCCCGTTCGGAGCTTTCGCGTTCCTCTGCCTTTTCGAGATGCACAGCACACCGAAGAGCACCCCCAGCTCCTCGTGAGCGAGGAGACTCTCGGACCGGAGGGCATGGACAGCGCACAGCCGGACACGGCCCTGAGTCAAACTGAGTGCGAAGCAAAAACAACTGCGAAAGCAAAAGGCAAAAATGGGGTCACCCGGGAATCGAACCCGGAACTCATCGAACCCTAATCGATGATCATACCACTAGACCAGCGACCCGTAAAGATGACGACAAGAACGAATTTGGCATATCATAAGTCAATTGACAGCGGACGCTTGCCTCACTTTCGTCCAACGCTTTCAACCGTGAAGCTAAACCATAGCCTGCAATATGAATTCATGTTTTGTATGCACGCCTGCCTTATACAGCTATGGGCGTGTTCCATACAGCTATCATTCGCTGCCCCACAGCAAATACGTGCGCCTGCCTCGTGGCAGCCAGGATTTGTTCAGAATTGTTTCGCATTGCCTCGAAGTGCAAGCTTTACAAGCCACTCGGTGCAGCAGCGTAAATCAGCAATCGCATATGGCTCCAGTTCCATTTCGCGGTGTAGGGCAGCGTTTTGGGCTGGACGCTGTCAAAGGCACATAGGTTGCTTGCCGAATGGCGTCCGTGCATCTCTTTGGTTTGGAAGGACAAACTCTCGCTGCATATGAGCAACACAACAACCGTGGAACCAGCAACGCGCTGAGGTCAGCAAAGAGTTCTGCAGCTGCGACAACGCCACCGTGCACGAGGCCGGTGAAAGCAAAAATGGGGTCACCCGGGAATCGAACCCGGAACTCATCGAACCCTAATCGATGATCATACCACTAGACCAGCGACCCGAATACGAGCTAAAACTGGCTGATTTTATCAATGAGAATATAGTTTGAGCTCCGACGCTTGCAGCACCAACGCTCGTGCAGTCGATCGGCGGGAGAAGCCCTCCTGGACGGAATCCAATCGTGAGTGCGAGAATAAGAGCTTCATTTGGCACGAGAAGCAACAACAATTGAGCTCAGGCTACAATGCCAACAAATAGGGACTAGCAAGTTGATACTAAAAACAAATATACAAAAATCCACGTCATCGGCATCCCAACGGGTCGCTGGTCTAGTGGTATGATCATCGATTAGGGTTCGATGAGTTCCGGGTTCGATTCCCGGGTGACCCCATTTTTGCCATTTGTTTTGCTCCCCCCCTCCTCCCCAAAGTTTTTTTTTTTTTTTTTTTTTTTCCAGCACCGTGGCCGCCGAGGCCCAACAGGCCACGCAGGTGCGCGAGCACGCAAACATGGGGATGGCGCATCGCAGTGGCAATGCGTATCGACTCTGGACGACGAGTTCGCGTCTGCTGCTGGGGAGGGCGCAGCTTCGTCGGGCGCTGCCCTGTGGTGACAAAGCGAGGGCGAACAGCAGCCAAAAAGTGGGGTTGGGTTTTTTTTTGTTTTGTTTGCACAGAGCTGGGGGTCTGTAGCCGCACGGCCAAGTCAAGACATCAGCGGTTAGAGACCCGTGAGTCAGTGGTTCCAAGGAATGGAACCTGGGTACCCATCGATCGGAAATCGACGATAACGATTCTTGGCGGTGCGGCTCCATGCGCTCAGGCATCCGGGGTTTAGGGCAAGGTTCGGGTATACAAGTGCTTGTTCGAAGTCTTGGCTCAACGGCTGCCAGCCGTTCCCCGCCTCACACCCGCAGCAAGGCAGCACCAGTGCGCTTGTCTGTGCAGGCTGGAGCGCAGTGGCGGCTTTTGCGGCAGGCACTGCTTTTCGTCGGTTCTCAACGCGGCGCACGCCCCCGGCCCGACTGGCCGCTCGGAAGTCGGTCAGCGCGACTGCTGATGCTGATTGCTTGCGTCCTGGCTCTCCGGGCTGGCGAGGGCGAGCATGCAGCGCCGGGGAAAAAGGCAAAAATGGGGTCACCCGGGAATCGAACCCGGAACTCATCGAACCCTAATCGATGATCATACCACTAGACCAGCGACCCGTAGAGATGACAGAGCGTCAAAAGTTTGACAGTTCGTTATCCAAACACCTCACCTCGTGCGCTCCCGTCGCACAGGGGAGCCCCGAAGCCGCACAAGGGCCCGAGCACGTGCACAGGTCTCGAGAGGAGGAGGATGTGACGCGTCTACCCCTCTCTGAGCGCTGCTGTGCACACCTGCCAAGGATTGTTTGGCCGCACAAGGATTGCTGGCAGCCAATCGAGCAGGCAGGCGGGCCCGCACTCCACAGGGCGCCGGGCTGATCAAGGCCCGTCAGTGCCGCGCGGGGCCTCGCAGGGAGCGTGCTCCGTTCGAGGGCCGCGCTGCAGGATGGAAGCGCCTGCCGAGGGCTCGGCCAGCGGGCTGATGGAGGCGCTTGCAGCGCTTCCGACGCCTTCGGAGGCGGCGGCTAAAGCTGCCTCTGACAGCAGGATCGGTGGCGCCGCGGAGCACAAGGCGGCCCTGGACCACCTCACAGCAGAGGCAGTGGCTCGGGCGGAAAAGGTGGCGAGGTTCCGCTCCAACTGGAGAGGCACCCCTTTTGAACTGCCCGAAGACTTGCGGCAAGTGCCGGAGCAGCTGGGCGGCATGCCGTTCCCGCCGAGCCACGAATTTTGGGCGGCCATGCAGGAGAACTCGCTGCTGCTCGTCGAGTGGCAGTGGCTGCAGGCGGAGCTGGCTGCTGGCTCCTCCGATTTCGATGTGGCGGCTGCCTTGCAGCGGTGCGTAGGTCGCTTCCAGGAGAACGTGGCGGGGCTAACGAGGCTCATGGACCAGGCAGGCACGCCCGTCGACGTTGCACATAGGGTGAGCTCAGCGCAAGCGGGGGGCAGAGTCTCAGACGGCGCAGCGGCTGCCAGCTGCCCCGCATGTTCCAGCTTGCTTTGCCCCGCCCTCCGGACCGCGTGGCTGCTGTTGGTGACCGCAGGCGCTCGGGAGGTTCCCTACCGCCTCCGCGCTGGGAAGCGCGGACTTCGACTTCGCTGCGCTTGCCAAGGACTCGGAAGCACCCCCCGCCATCCGGGAAGCTGCAGAGCAGGCTGCAGAGCTAGAGCGCACTTCAGGTCGAAAGGTGAGACGGGAACAGTCCCAGTTTCGCGCGCCGTGCGCTGGGCTCCTTGCCAGGCAAATGGCCACGCCTGCGCAGGCCTATCGCTACGCCGCGGAGTTGCCGGGCACATTCGCTGCGCCTCGCCCCGCCCCCGCCTGCCCAGCGGCCGTCCCAGCCGCCCGTGTTCCTGTCTCGCGCTTTCGATGCGCGAACCGCCGCAGGAACCACTCCGCACGCACGCCGCGGCCCCTGGCTTCCCGGCCGCACGGAAGCTCTCTCAGCCGCAGCTGCAAGTCCACTCCCGCGCTGCGCCTGCCCGCGCCGCCGCCCCGCCCCCCAACCGCTGGCCTGCCTCCACGCGTGCGCTCGCCATCGGCACGCCCGAGGTCGTGACTAGCATGCCTACGTCCCCAGGCGAGGCCGAGGCGCTGCAGCGCGCGGTCCACGACCTGATGCTGGAAAGAGTTTGCTTTGGGGCCTACTCAGCCGCCACCAGCGTGGCCAACGTCAAGAGTGGGCTCCTAGCTGGCCACCCGGCCACTGCCAGCGGCCTCCTCATGGCCATCAGGAGCGGCGTCCCTGCCGCCAGGCAGCTGCTGGACTTGCTACACGCCGAGCTGGCCTCGTCCCTGCGGTCCGTGCACACGGACATCAGGGGCTCCAAGGCCTTCACGCGCTTCGCCTGGTTGGTGGGCTTCCGCGACGCCGCCAGCGGCGCCCCTTGGTCGGGCGGCTTCGAGGAAGTGATGCGAAGCTCTCCCGCCATCGCGAAGGGGACCCAGTCGGCGGCCATCGACTTTGCTCGCCGAGTCAGCGCGTCGCTCATGGCAGCCGGAGACTCGTCAGGTGCCGACCTGTACACCCAGTCCGCGCACGTCCTAAGCCTCAGCCTCATCCCGGACCTTGGAGGCCTCGCGGTGTCGCTCATCCACAGGCCCAACGCGCGTTCGCTCGCCAAGCCGGAGTGGGCCCCCCTCCTCAACGAGATCCAGCGCCGGGCCCACGAGCAGCGCACCATGGCGGCGGCGGCGTCGGCGCACCAGCAGGCGAGCGCCGCTGCGGCAGCGAGCGCCGCCCAGTTCCGCGCCCACGGCGGCATGGCCCACCACGAGGCCATGGGCGGTCCGCGCGCGGGGCCCGCGCACGCGGCGGGCAGCATGCACGGTCCCCGAGTTGTGATGCCCGTGAGGGTCAGCATGCCGGCCGTGGTGCCGAGGCGGCCAGTGCCCGAGCAAGGGCTGCCTGCTCACGCTGCGCTCGCAGCAGGCGGCCAAGCGCAGCCGCGAGCGCAGCAGCGCCCCCGTGAAGGCGACGATGGCCAAGGGGCAGCGGCTGTGCAAGCGATGCAGGCTCCGTCTGCGTCCGCCGAGCAGGCTGGGGCGGCGGGCGCCGCGGCCTCCGCGACGTCGGCAGCAGCGTCGGAGCAGGTGGTGGAGCTTGAGTGATTCACGCCCGCACTCGCGCCACGCCCGCGAGTGCGCCTGAACACGAATTCGCACCGCGGAGCGCTTGGCCGTGCGCACTTCCCAATGTCGGCCTGCGTCCGAGCGTCGCGCGCGCGGCTGACGCACACGCAGGCAGAGCTGCGCGGTCTGCCGCCCGCCCTCGCAGCCGCCTCGACCGGAGGCACCAGCCACTCAGCGCGCGCGCGCACCAGGCGCGGGTCGTCGGCCAAGCCATGCTGGCCAGAAGCCACACTCGCGCGACGCGCGTGCGGGCCGTCCGCGTTCGGGGCCCGCACGCTCGCCGCGCCGCGGCCTTGAGCAACAGCGCCTTTTCCCCGCCAGGGTACCCGCCCGCGCCGCCCGGCTACCACGGGCAGCACCAAGTCCAGGCGAGCAGGCAGCCCGGGATCGAAGGCGGCGAGGGACCGGGCAGCCGGGAAGGTGGGGACCGGGAAGGCCACGACGGCGGGGGCGCGGGCCAGCGTAATTCTGGCAGCCGGTGGCGCGCCATCCTGACCCAGCTGGGCCTCCTTGTTGTTAGCAGCAGCGTCTACGCGTACATTTTCACTTCCCTCCCCAACCTCATGTACGCCGCGACGGACCAGGACGGCCCGGCGCGGCGCAACCAGGCACAGGCGCGCTCGCAGGAGTGGTCAGGCGTGCTGGCGGCCATCGAGAAGGCCGAAATCGGCGCTGACGGGAAGGAGCCCGCACAGAGAGCCTCCGAGCCCGCCGGCGGCGAGGCAGAGGAGGAGGCGTCGCCGGCGCGGGTGCTTCCGATTCCGCCCGCGCTGGACGCGCCTGGCACTTCAGCGCTGGCCGGCCGCCGGTCCGTCGTGAAGCTCCGCAGCGGAGCCTTCGTTGAGGTGTGGGAGCGCGGCATCGTCAGCCCCGACAAGCCCACCATCGTGGTGATGAGCAGCGTCCCAGAGGCAATCTCCGAAGTATTCGCGGCGCTGCCGACCAACCGCCGCTGCATCGCCTACAGGCACGCGGGGGCCCCGAAAACGTGGCCCCTTGGCGGGCTGCAGGGCATGGACGTGGCCAAGGCGACGGGGGGCACGCAGATGGAGTCGTTCAGCAAGCTGATGACGGTGGAGTCGAGGCCTGGCGGGCACTCGAGCCGGCTCGCGCAGGACCAGTCCGTGGCAGGGGCGCTCGTGGGCAGGGGCGGGGCCCGCGTCGAGGACGGCGCCCAGCTGGACAGTGCCATCTCGCTCGCCGCGCGTGGGGAGATCGCAGGCCTGCGCTGGAAGGCGGAGACGGGGCCGGACGGCAAGGCCGCCCCCGCGCCCACCAGGGGCCTGTCGGCTGTGATGAAGGCGGCGGGGCGCGACACGAACGCTGTCTCGGCGCGGTCCGTCCACGGCCGCCCCCTCGCCACTCCCGACGCCCTCGCGGCAGAGCTGGCCGGGGTGCTGGAGGCGCTGCGCGTGGAGGACAAGGTGCTCATCGTATCGTCCCACCTCGACTGGCTCGCAGCCTTCCGGTTCGCGGAGCTCAACCAGGACGGCGTGGCCGGCATGGTGCTGCTCGACCCCGTGCTCCCTTGGCCTGCCGGGCCCGTCCCGAGCAAGTACCCCCGGGTGACGTCGTCCGAGGACAGCGCCGAGCCAAAGGACCTTCCCGACGAGTCTCGCGCCGGGTGCGTGCCATCCGGGCTGGTGTACATCCCCAGCGAGCTGCAAGCGCGTCTCGACGCGCAGTCGGCCAGCCGGGGCGATGGAAAATTCCCGGCAGTTTCCGACTTTGCCCGCGCGACGGCGACCAAGCCTGCGGACCAGGCGGCGCGGCCCTCCCTGGGCACGGACGACCTGCTGCTTCTGGCCCAGCTGGAGGGGGGGAGGCCCTCGGCGATGGCGACTGCGCGCGGCGGCAAGGGCAGCTTCGTCACGGGCCCCAACGCGCCCTACGCGGCAGACTCGCTCGCTGCAGCAGCCGCGAGGAGGAAACCACCTGTGCCAGGGGCAGGCGCTGCTCCCGCGGGCACAACCAGCGCCAGCGCGGTCGCCAAGGCCATCGCAAACGCGTCCGGCAAGCAGGACGCCCAGGCCGCAGCGTCCCTCGGCGCCCTGCCCTCCTCGCTCGTGAGCGGGCAGGGCGTCCAGCGGGTGGTCGACAGCTGCAGCATTCTTCAGCCCAAGCGCGGGCCGGCCCCCCCAGGCCTTGACAAGGCCAGCTTGGCCGCTCTGGTCGACAAGTTCGGTCCAGCGGCGCTCGACGAGCTCGCCGGCGGGGTGCCGGTCGTCGCGCGCACCATCCCGGCATTCAGGCCCACGCTGGTGGGGGACCGGCGCGCGAACGGCCTCCACCTCCCCATGGCAGAGCTTGCCGCATCGCACGTGTGAGAAGAGGCTGTCTGCTTGCGCCGTGGGCGCCGGCCTCGCCCTGACGCCACTCGCCCTGCCCCAGGAGACACATTGTCGCCCGCTCCGTGCTCGCCTGTCCGGCGCTCGTTGCCACCGCACCGCGCCCCTGCAGCCGCCCTGTCCGGCTTCAAGCCTCCTCCCTCGTGCAGCCTCCCCGTCCCGCACCGCCCCTCGCCCCTTGCCCCTCGCTCCTCGCGACCGCAATGCCTCTCCTGTTCCTTCCTCGTTCCCCCCCCCCCCCCCTGTCCACGCGTTCCCTGCCGTGCGCCGCTTCCGTCCCCGCCCCCCCACCACCCCATTCCGCCCCCGCAGGCGGCCGATCCTGCCGGAGCACTTGCTCTTCGACCGCCTGGTGCGCCACGCCGTCTTCGCCGAGAAGGAGCACTGGGAGCCGCAGCTGCTCAGCGTCCAGCCCACGCCCAGCCCCAACTGGACCCTCCCTCTGCGCGCACCCCTGCGCAAGTACGAGGACAACATGGTGAGAGACACCGCACCGTGTTGCGTCTCGTCGCGCGCTCGCGCAGTCCGCACCCCTCCGTCCCCCCCCCCCCAGCTCCTGCACACCAGAGCCCCGCCCCCACCTCACCCCATCCCCACGGCGCACGCCGTCTTCCTGACTGTTTGTGTCGCCCCGCCCGCAGTGCCAGCCCGCAAGCGTCTTCCTGGAGGAGCAGGTCGAGGCCCTGCGGGCAGCGGACTACGCCGTGCGCCTGGCAGTTGCCAGCGGGGACGCCACCGTCATGGGTCGCGAGTGGGGACCCCCGGCTGCGGCCCCCCCCCCCATCGCGTCCCTGCCGCCGCACCTCCAAGGCGTCCTCACGGCCCCTCCGATCATTCGACCGCCCGTGCATTCCATCCCCGAGGGACAAATCCCCGGCGCCTCGGCGGCGGCTGCAGGCTCTGCCTCCCTGGACGACTTTGTCTTCACCGCGCGCGCCAACGCTCTGCACCCCCCGCTCAACGGGTCGCCAAAGCTCGACCGAAACGAGTTCTTCCGCATCCGCTCCACGGCGCCGGCGGTGCGCATGCCCTGGTTCGGGGCCCCCGACCACGTTGAGGGGCTCCGGTACTGGCTGGCCCAGCGCGCGGCAGTGATGCCCTTTCCTGTCCGCGTGGTTCTCACCGGGCCCTCTCAGCTGGACATCGCAAACGCCCCTGCAACGCTGCGCGCCACTGGGCTGGCCGCCTCCATTTCGCCGCCTCAGTCCGTCCAGGACCTGCGCCAGGTCGGGCAGCTGTTGCAAGGCTACTACGCCATCTTCTGGGGGGCGCTCTTCCCCGTGAACAAGGTGCCTGCGGTTGCCTCGGGCGCTCTCATGCAGCCCAAGCCGGACCAAGTCGTGTCTGTCGTGCAGTATGTGTCCGAGGAGGCCGGCTTGCGCAGGTGAAAGCAGAAACGCAGTGGCGCTTCGCGGTGGGGCTGCGGCGCGAGCAGAACTCGCAGGGGACGCAGCACGAGTGCGAGCGCCTGCCTCAGGGAACGAGCTTCACTCCGGCACCTTCGCAGCGGCACAATCGAAGCGCCCCCTCTCGTCCGGCCCCGTTGCGCTGCCACACCGTCCCAGAGGTGGCGCATGATTGCCGTTCCGAATGCTAGGCACACACAGCAACCGTCGCTTTGCACTCAGGGCAGCGCGTCCTCGGCCCGAGGCGGCAGCACCCCCGGCAGTGCGCCCCCGGCAGCGCGCCCCGGCAGCGCGCCCCGGCAGCGCCCACGGCAGTGCCCACGGCAGGGCCCACGGCAGCGCCCACGGCAGGGCCCACGGCAGGGCCCACGGCAGCGCCCCCGGCAGCGTCTCAGGCGCGCCGCTGAAGAGTTCGCGCCCGGCTCGACCCGCCCTCGAACCGCGGCGAAAGCATCTCCGCCAGTCGCGACGCCGCCCGGCCGCACGCGAAGCGCAGCTCCCCGATGGCAGCCGACTGGGCGTGCCGGGACGCAGACGTCGGCGCGGCAGGATCGCTCTTGGGAAGCCGCTCGTCAGGCACCGGGTTGGAATTCACGTCGATTCCGTCGTCACTCCCCCCTGCCACCGCACCGAGCAGCTCTGCCGGCTGCGCATCAGCTGACAGGACAAGGAGGGCCCGCGCCTCGTACAGCTCGTCGATGAGCGTGACGAGGCGCCGCGCCGTGTCGAACTCGTTCTCTCCCAGGCGCCGCACGCCCTGAAGGCCCACGACGGGGAAGCGGTTGGCCACTGCGCGGTAGTCACCTGCTCCGAACTCCTGCTCGCACACGGTTGCAAAGTCAAGCACTGCAGCGGACTCGCCGACGCATTGCAGCTGGACCGATCGGCCGTGTGGCAGGGCTACCTCGCACGAGCCAGCTTCGGCCGAGGACGTGCCAGCAACGCCTGCAGCGCGGGCCACTGCGGCGAGGAGCCATGCTTCGTCGTCGGTCGACGCTGCGGTCGAGTCGGTCACGAGCACTCGATCCGGCGCCCCTCCGGCCGCGGCTGCCGCCGTGCGAAAGTCCGTGCCGGCGTCGAGCTGTTCCTGGCGGCAGTGGGCTGCCAGCAGGTCGAGAAAGGGCAGGAACAGCTCGCGGTTGAGCCCGTCACGGTACAAGTCGCCAAGCGGACGATTGCTCGTGGTCACCACGACCACGCCGAGGCGGAACAGTTCGGTGAAGACCCGAGACACCACAAGCGCGTCCACAACGTCGTTCACTTGCATTTCGTCGAGGCACAGGACCGCAGTGCCGTCGGCCATTCGGCGGCCGGCCATGCGCGCCGCGTCGCGGTGGCTCGCGAACACGTCGACGTCCGCTGCCGCGGCCGCTGCGTTCGCGGGAGGCCCCGCCTTGCCCACCGCCCCTGTGCCCGACGTGGAGACGCCGCGCCTCCCCAGCGCAGCGAGCAGTGCCTCGCGGGCACAGTGCATTTGCGCGTGAACCTCAGACATCCAGTCGTGGAAGTGAACCCGCCGAACCGCTCCTCTGGCGACGCCCGCCGTGGAAGGTGTCGCCGGAAGGGGCGCCCCGCCCAAGCAAGCAGTGGGTCGACCCGTCTGCGGGTCGCGCGGCACACCCGTCTCGGCAACCGGGCTGCCGTCCGGCTGCGGGCCTTGCCACACAAGGCGCTCCCACGCGTCGTTGGACGTTGCAAGCTTGCCGCGCAGCGCAGCCTCCCCTGCCTCACCCTCGACCAGAGCGTCGTAAAAAGTGTCCATCAGGAGGCTCTTGCCAGTGCCGACCGGCCCCCAGAGGTACAAGCCGCGAGCTGCAGGCGGCGGCGACGGGCAGCCTGGCGGTGGCGGGCGTGGCTCGCGCTCTGATGGTCCCTTCCCGGCCCGCGCCAGAGAGTCAGCGCGCATCGCATCCACTGCCCACTTCTCAGACGCGGAGGCATGGTCCAAGAGCTGCGCCCGGAACGCCGCTGTCGTCTCGATGTGGGCGGGCACCCGCCTGAACAGCCGGTCCAGCCGGGTGGCCACCGCAGCCTGTGCCTCGTTCCGAACCATGGCGGAATCTGCCGCAACAATCCCCTCGTAACGCTCAACGACCCCAGTGGTCCCCGACGCAAGCCTTGCGCCGCGCACGGGGGCAGGCCGGAGCCTTGACGCGCAGCGGCGTGCAAGCATGCTTGCTGCTGAGCTCGATGCCCTGCGCCACCGGCGATCCGGTCCCCTGCACAGTGGCGGCTGTGTCACACGTTGAGCAGTCCGGCCTGCTGTGCCGCTCGGGCAGACAGTGCGCGGCCCCTGAGCAGCTCGGTGTGGCAAGCAAGCGGGGCGGCAGAGTCTGTGACGTCATTCGCAGGCAGGTGCGGACGGAGCGGTGGCGGCATGCTTGGGGTATGGGGAAGGGCAAGCGAGCGCTCCGGCAAGGCAGTGGTCTTCGTACTTGGCGCGCCTCGGCCGCTCGTCACAGCACCGCACTGCCCCGCATGAGCTCGGCAACCGCGGTGACGGCAGCGTTGATCCCCGGCGTCTCTGCCGCGCGCGCCCACTCGGCAGCTGACGCGCTGGGTAGCAGCCCACCCGAAGACCTGGCCAAGAGCGCTCCGCCCCGCCAGGCGACGTCGTTGTCGTCGCCTTCGGGCGTGAGGGACCACACTGTGACGGCCGCAAGCTCCGACGCCGCCGACCGCAGCTCGCGCTGCAGCCGCGCAGCCAGACCCGGCATGCGCGCCACCCCCCCCGTGAGCACCACGCCCTGCCACAGCAGCGGCGACCACGCAGGCGCTGCCTCTGCCGCTGCCGCAATGGAGTCGGCGACGCTGGCAGCAATGCCTGGACAGGAGTCCAGCCCCGACGCCGGCGCCGCGTCGCCAGGCCGGAGCAGGCTCTCCCCCAGGACGAGCCTCTCGGGGCCGAGCTCAACCACCGCCTCCTCGGCTTCGAAGCCGCCAAGTGGCGGCGGTTCCAGTGCGCGCCGGGGAGCGGAGTCTGTGGTTCTCGTTGTGGCGGCAGGTGCAGGCGCGGCCGCGGTGGCGGCAGCAGCCGCGGCCTCTGAGACCTCCGCGGCCGGCCACGCCGCAGGCAGGCTCCACCCATCGCCCCACCCGATATCGGTTGGCGAGGGGGCGCTAGCTCCACACTTGGGCTCCGTCGCAGCTGCTTCGGAGCCGACGGGCCCCGCCGGCGGTGTCGCAACAGGCGCGGCAGACGCTTCCAGCGACCGCTTGGTCGGAGGCACAAGCGCCAGCGGCCGCCCAGTGGCCGTCGGCGCAGCGACGCAGAAGCACCCGCAGTCTACACCACCACCAGCACCAGAGCTGCTGCTGGCAGAGCTGCTGCTGGCAGAGCTGGAGCTGGAGCTGGAGCTGGAGCTGCTTGGCGCTGCCGTGATTGCAGGCGACGGAAGCAGCGCCAGCGGTGGCTTTCCAGCGGCTGGGTCCCCTGACCCGCCGAGGACATACGGCTGAAAGCGCGATGACTTGTCGGGAAGAACGATCCATCGCCGAAGACCAACGCCTGCCCCTGGGGCTGCGATCGCGACCTCCTCCCCCGCCGCCTCCACGGCCGCAGCGTGCCATCGGCTCAGCTCTGCAAGCCCGCTGACACGCGACAGCGCCGCCGCGGCAGCCTGCCCCGCCACCGCCGCGCGGAGCCAAGCCTCGAGCTGCTCCAGGGGGGGGACGGCAGAGCCCGCGCCCGCTGGCGGCACCGCCTCGCCACCAGCGCCGCCTCGCTCCGATGTGCGCGCGGCGATGGCCCGTCGCGCGGCCTCGGCCCTTGCGCGCGCCACTGCTGCGGCATGCTCCGCGAGCCATATTGCGGTGGCTCTGCCCGGACCGATGCCCGCACTGGCGGCACGGCCGAGCGCAGCCCCAACGATCGCGTCGCACTGCGCGGCGGAGCCGGGGGGCCCGCATGCCGTCGCCGCCAGCAGGGCCTCTTGCTGGCTGCAGGGCGCCGAGGCGGCGCGGTGAGACGCAGCCAGGGCCCGGTGCAGGAGCAGCGCCACGTCTCTCACCGTGCGGCGGGCGGTGCTGCTGCTGCACATTGCATTCGCGCGAGCGGCGGCGTCACCGTGCAGCGGAACGATGCCGGCGCGCTCAGCAACCGCTCTGGCAAGCGTGACGTCATCCGAAAGATCGACAGACCTGAACGATATCCAGTCGCGCGTGAGGCCGCCGAGCAGACGCCCGCCCACCGGACCCCTGCGAAGCCCGCTCGCCACACAGGTCGAAGCCGGGGCGGAGTCCGGGCCCCCAGCCGACCCTATGCAGTGCTCTGCCGGCAGAGCTGCCGGAGGGGTCGCGTCGTGGGCGGCCGGGGTGCCGATGGCTTCGGAGCCGAGCGCATACACGTACGGGGCTACAGTCACACCGGAGAAGCCGGCGTCCACCACCACGCAGCATCCCATGGAGAGCGAGAAGGGGGCGCCGGCGCCCCCGAGCGCGGGATCCAGCCGCAGGCCGGCGTTCCAGAGCGGCGCGGCCGGGGAGCCGGCAGGGGCCTGCTGGCGCTGCTGGGCCCCAGCGAGGCCGCAGGCCAGCCTGCAAGCTGCCCGCGTGGGAGCCACGATGCAGAGCGACGCTGCTCCGAGCCCCGCCGTCTCGTCATCGGCTGGGCCGTCCGGGGCGAGCGCGGCCTGAGCCAGTCCGGCGAGGGACTTGGAGGGCATCAGCGGAGGGGAGAGCAGCACCACGGGCGCGCCGCGGGCGCTGATGTCAGCCACGGAGAGGGCTCGCCGCCACACTGCGAGCTGGGTTCGCCAGTCTGTCACAATGCCACGCTCCACGGGGCAGGCCAGCACCAGCTGGGACGAGTCCTGAACGACCGCGCCCGGCTCCGTCTCGTCGCCGACGACCACTTGCAGCTGGCCCTTTAGCCGGCCAACACGGTTTGGGATTGTTCTGCACAGTGGGCGATGCGCAGGCGCTGGGCGGCAGGGCGGCTTGGTGGGGCATGGCGACCCCGCAAATCGGAGCGATCCAGGCGCGCCTCGGGGAGGCCGAGCGCGCGAGGCACACGGGGCACACCCCCAGCTCAGCGGCTGCGGCACGGGGTCCTCACGCTCGAGGGTGGCCGTCGGTGGCAAGGCCGACGCGGACGAAAGCGCCGCCATTGTCGATAACCACGGTCGGCGGCCTCGCCGCAGCGGCCGCAGACGAGGCCATCGCCGCGGCTCCCTCCCGCTTCGCTCTATCCTGCTGCGCTCTGGGCCAGGCTGCAGCGAGGCCTTGGGCCGGAATGGGAGCCCGAGTGCGCGCCCTGCAGAGCTCGCCGCCGAGGGCAATCAAGCAGCCCGCAGATTACGCATCGATGGCCGACCTCGCCAGACCCGCCGCCCCCGGCACGTGGCCCAGCCACCCCGAATCCAGCACCAGCCGCCCGTGACGCCGTAACCTCTCTCTTCAGTGCTCCTGTTCCCCTGGTCCAGACTCAGCCTCAGGCGCCGCCCATGCTCGACCTGGCGTTGCTCGCCGAGCTCTGCGGTGGTCCGGCTTGACACCATGTGGGCGGTCACCGAGGCAGCCTTCTCCTCGCATTATCTGAACGTGAAACAGCGCTGCTCCGACGCGACCTCGCGATGCTGCGGAGTGGCGTTTTCACAGGCGAACGGAGGCAGTAAACAGGCCACATTCATCTGTTCGACTCAAGATGCTCGAGGTCGTGAGTGCAGAGGCGCGTGTCGAGGCAAGCGCAGGGTTCAGTGGGTGATAAGCCAGCAGATCGATTCGGGCTCAGGACGTTGCGCCGACGACCCACGCATCACCGCGGTACAGCGTCATGCCGAAGACGGCAACCGCTGCCGCCGAGCAGACGTAGCCGGCCGCAGTGGCGAGGGACGCAACGGAAGCGTCGCCGGGGTACGTCTTGTCCTGGCGCTGCTTGATCCCGATGGCGAAAAGAGCCCAGGCGGCCACGGCGGGCATGGTGGCATCGTGGCGCACGGCGCCCAGGGTCACGGTGATGGCCGCAACGGCGGGCACGATGGCCTTCGCCCAGGTGCTGGGCTCGGCGCCAAGGAACTTGTCGAACGGGCGGTCGCGCTTGGTAAGCGCGGAGGCGGTGGCGACAGTGCAAGCCACCGCAAGCCAGGAGGTGTAAAGGCTGGTGAAGGGGCGCACGGCGAGCCACTCGCCAATGGATGCGGCGGGGCCCGAGGGCGCGCCCACCTGCTGCCACACAGCCGTCGAGGTGCCCAGCATAGCCCAAATCACGGCAAGTGACGGGATCTGGTACTCGGCGCAGAACATCGGGATCCAAATGGCGTTCATGGCGAGGTTGGCAGTCATCATCGGCCCGACCTTGGCCGCAAACTCGGGGTTCATCGCACAGTACCCAGCAAAGCCAGCGCCCGCCAGGTAGATAGGGCCCCAAATGGCAAACGCATACCCAGCAGGGGTGATTGCCGTGCTGCGGCTTCCAGGCGCAGCGGGTAGGCGGACGGGCGGGCGTTGCGGGCGGCGCTGACGTTGCAGGACGTGGCGCGGCGGCACACACGACTCGGCGCCTCGCCCAGGTACCCCCCTCACCGGTACAAGTGCGACACGTCGGCCACGCTCAAGCCGCCAAGAACCTGCAGGGAAGGGGCGGAGGCGGCGCAGCGTGCCGCTGTGGCTCGGTTCGATTGCCGCGGTCGTTCGATCTGATGCGCTTGTCAAGCCGGCAGACACCGTCCCCCGGGGATGCTGGGGCGCACCTTGTTCCCAATGATCCCGTTGCTGACGATGGTGAGAGCAAACGTTGCTGGGACGAACACCTCATAGCCGATTCCCTTGTCTGCCATCGCGACAGGGTGCGAGGGGTGTTTGTTCCGCGGTCCGGATCGATGGCTCTGCCAGCCCGGAAAAATTATCTCAGCCAGCGACCCGGTGGGGTCCGTCAGCTTCCCGGACCCGACGTGTGCGGGGCGCGGGTGAGGCGTGCAGACGCGGCGTTTCGTAGTGGGCGGGCCGCTATTGCGCGGGCGACGCGCTTGCCGCTGCCGGAGGAAAGGGGAAACTCGTCGCTTGCGCAACGCCTGCCACCAGCACCCGCCAACGCAGCCGTGCGCCCATACCGAGCGTGAGGTGCCGCACGCCCGACAGCTCGCCGCGCACGGTCACCGTTGAGTCGTTGCGCAGCCACACCGCCCACGCCAGCATCAGCCGTCCGTGCTCCGCCACGGTCAGCGACCGCAGGCCCAGCGCGAAGGGGTCCGCGGCCGAGGACTGCGCCGGGCCCACGGTCCAGTCGGTGCCGGCCGCCACGGCGAAGCTCGAGGCGGACACGCCGGGTCCGGAGACGTTGCCCAGCACGATGCTGGACCTGTCGTCGGGCATGGTCTCGGGGTGGAAGGCCGAGGGGGCGCGGACGGAGAAGCTGGTCGGCGACCCCAGGTACAGGTGGTCGATCACGAACCGCGCCCGGGGCCGTACGGCGTTGAGCTGTGAGAAGTAGGGCGTGGCGGGGATGTCGCCGCTGTCGATCTCCAGACGACGCGTGCCGCACCCGTGCGGGTTCGGCTCCGATTCCGACTCCGACCCCGGCGCCGCCCGGCCGTCGCACCACAGCGTCGTGCCGGCCGCGGCCTGTGCGGACGACGCTCGGGCTGACACCACCGCGGCCCGTGCGGGCGCGAGCTCTCTCACAGAAGCCTAGGCGGGCTGGCCGGGGGCGAAGCGAGGAGGCCTACCCTCCCCGTCTCCCCTCCTGCCCAGGTGCACGCGCTGCTCGAGCGCGGCCTCGATGCCGTCAAGAGCGCCGGTCCTTGATCCTCGCAGCAAGTTTTGCCTCAAGGCGCCGCGCCTTGTCCAGCTGCAAGGACCGCAACCCGATCGGGGGCTGCTCTCCCAGAGTGCGGTAGTGTGCCTCGCACTTGCCGATCAGCTCCGTGCGCAAGCGCTCGTCGGCCACGGCGGCAGCACGCGACGCAGAAATGCCGCCGTTGCCCTGCTCCAGCCGAGCAGCGATCATCGCGGCGCGCTCCTCGCGGCTAGCCTCCGCGCTCTGTCCGCCGACTCGCTGCCCGCTGTCCGGCCTGGCCGCTGCCGGGCTGTCGCCCGCGCAACAGTTGCCCATTTGGCACTCTACGTCCTCGCGGCCGAGAGCTGCGTGGCTCGCCCGGCTCTCGGCCTCGGCCTGCAGCTGGCAGGGGGACCGGCTTGTTTGCTGGCTGCCTGGTGCCGCCGTCGGCTTCGGCACGCGTCGTTCGCCGAGGGTGCTCGGCGGCGCAAGCCAGCGTTCGAAGGCAGAGCAGCTGCCGCTCTGCCCGGGAATGTTCACTTGTTGCGAGACGCAATCGCGCGTAGCCGCATGCACGCACGCACCAGCGAACGCACGCACGCACGCACACACAGCAATGCGCTCAGGCACAGGGGGGCTGGCGCTCCGCCCTAGCGCTCCACAAACTTGCGGGTCGAGGCGAGAGAGGGGTGCGCCTCGCGCTGGCTACGGCCCATTCCAGGCGCAGCCCCAGGCGCAATGCTTGCCGACTCCCCGGCGCCTCGGGTCGCTCTCGCGGATCGCGAGGGAGCCAAGGTCCCCGCCACGGCCTGGCCAGTCACAATGTCGAAGTCCCTTCCTCGAGTTCGCTCATCCACCAGCCGCTGCGTGCGGGCCAGCCGCGCGCTTGTCTTGTCCGCAGGCGCTGGAAAGAGGCGTTCGTGGGTGTCGCGGTGCGCGGTCCAAGGCTCAGCTACGCGCCCCTTGGCGGGCAGGACCTTCACTCCGCCCTCCTGCGGCGGCGCTTCCACGGCAGCTGCTGAAACGGCTGCCGCGGCGCGGTAGTCGCCCGATGCCTGCAGCGCAGCGAGCGGGGCGGCGGGGCGGCTGGCGCCCGCCGCAATGGCCGCGCCGCCCGCTCTCAGCGACCGCCCTAGGCTGTCTGCCTCCGGGTGCATGGCCCCGGCCGTGGCAGCGCCCCTGCTCGGCGCCAGGAAGTCATAGCCGCGCCGAGCAACGCTGTTCTGCGACTGCATCAGGGCAACGCGCCGGGCGGCGGCGTGCGACGCCGCGGCAGCCGCCGCCCTGCCCCTGGCTCCACGCAGCTCCGCGTAGCTGCTCGGCTCCGACCCTGCGATGCCGGCGCCAGCCGCTGCATCCGCACTGGCACCGGCGTCCGCCTTGCTCTCCGCGTCGCCTGCCGCCGCCGCCCCCACCGTCGCGGGGTCGGTTGCAGCGCGGTCCGTTTCGGTCACAGCCGAGCCCAGACCCAGCGCCCCCACGGGGTGCCTGGCTCGCAGCAGCGCTTCCCGCCGCGCCCGGGCTCCCAGCACCTTGCGCCGCAGGCGCAGGGCCTTCCCCTGCGCCACTTCCAGCTCCAACATGCGCCGGCGCTCGGCAGGCGTGAGCAGCCCCGGCACGCGCTGCACCACGGTGGGCGCGCGCCCATCTGCCCCCGGGAGGAGCTCGAAGCCGGCGAGCCGTGCCTGCGCCGGCAGCGACCGCGTCGCCCGCAGAGTGGCGGCGGCACTCAGGTCCGCGCCGACCAGGCCCAGCCGGGCGGCGGCGCTGGCGCCCGACTCCCCGCCCGGGCCGCCCCGAGCGCCGCCCTCCTCGTCGCCGACGCCGTCCTCCCCCTCGCTGTCCGACTCAACGGGGGCGGCTCGCGGGCGGGCGGCAGCGGGCATGTCGGCGCGGTGGAGCCTGTGCGGGCGCGGGCGGCCCACGGCGGCCCCGCAGCCGGCCGCCAAGTGGTCGTCGCCGATGGCCCCTGCCCCGTAACGGGAGCCCAGCGCGTCCAGCAGGTCCTCGTCGTCGGCTCTGCGGACAGTCGCGGGCGGTCGCGGGCGAGTGTGTCGGTGGCCTTGGGGCGAAGGGCACGGCCGAGGCGGGGTGCGCGGCGAGGCGACGGCCGAGGACGGCTGATAGCCGGTGGCAGCGCAGCGCACGTGCCCACACGCCACGGGGGGGCGCGGCATGAGGGCCGATGTGACCCGCTTGCGGTTGCCGAGCGTGCTCACGGTGGAAGGCCTCCCGATCGAGGGGCACCGACGGCGGGTCCTGTCGCTCGGTCCGACACCCCGAACCCGGTACCAAGGCCCACCGGGTCGTGGAGGCGGCCCACGGCACGCGCCTCGTCGAACTTTTCAAAGGCCAGGCCCTTGCGCGTCGAGTGCTGCAGCGCGAGGCGCGCCTTGTAGTCAAGGGATGGCATCTGCAGGGAGTGGGGGAACCAGCAGCCGCGCCACGCCGCGTTCAGTTAACTCACGCGAGGCGATGCGCGCTCGCCGCCGTCAAAGCCTGCCAGCAGCGCCGCGAGCGGGGGGGAGGGTGCGGGGGGGGAGGGGGCGAGGCAAGCAAACGCGGCGCGCTCCAACGAGCTGTGGCCAGCCCCGCAGGCAGACGCAGGCTCACCGGTGGCCGCTCGACCGCCATTCGCTCTTTGCCCATCACTCTGTAGTGAGCCTGGTCGGCGTAGCGAGTCAGGCGGAGGGGGTCCACTGCCATGGCGTGATGACCAATCCGTTGCTGCAAGCTCCGGCGGCGCAACGCAGGACCAAGTTCGTGACCAAGCGGACCGGCGCGCCTCGCGCGAGCCTTGCGAGTCCGCCCAGCACCACGGTGCTGGCGTCACAGGCCAGCCTGTGAGCTGTGCGCCGTGCAGTGGCGATGAGCGCCTCGAGTTTGGCAGAGCCGCCGGCGAGGGCGCGCACACGGGGCAACTGCTCGGCAGCTGGCAGCACTCCGCTGTGTGGTAGGCACACAGCCAGCTTGGGTTGTGGCTTTGCATGGCGCCTGGCGATCGGATGCCCCCCCCCATCCCGTCGACAAATTAGGGCAGGGGTGGGCCAGGAAGGCTGGCATTGCGCCACCTGCCGAGCAGCCAGAAGGCGCGCGGGACGAGTCGAGGCTGGAGGGCGGCTGGGCCCAGCACGGCCAAATTAGGGCCACGCAGGCGCACCGCACAGGCCGCACACGCACATATGCACGCGGACGCAGGAGCACGTCCGAACGAAATCACACCACGCACAAAAGCAAAGCCGACTCCCCGGAGAGCTGCGCGATTGAACCTTCCCGCAGGCCAACTGGCCCTGCCCAGCCAGGCCCCAGCAGCTCTGCGCCCGCTCCCCCTTAGAACTGCGTGGCGGCCGAGAGGAAGGCCGGCACGGTGAGCGCGCCGAGGATGAACTCGATGCCGACCATCACCAGCGCGATGCCGTGCACGATTTGGTCGAGCCTGAGGACGTACGTCTGCAGCTGCAGGCAGTACACGTGCATCAAGATGGAGAGGACGGCCAGCCCCAAGCCCCACAGGGTGGGGCCGGCAAGCTCGGTGAGGTTCCCTGTCGACACTGCGAGCGAGGGTGCCGGCCGGGGCAGGGGGGGTGGGCATGGGCGGGCAGGCGAGGCGCAGGGCGAGGGGCGATTGGCCAGGCGCGGGGCGCGCGACGCATACGCCCCACCCATCCCGCCAGCGCTGGCATTGTGCAGCTGTCACTGCAGCAAGACACGGGCTGGCGTGGGAAGGCGGCAGTGCCCGTGGGCGACGCAGGCGCAGGCGGCCGAGGCAGCCAGCAGGCCTCTGCGTGCTCACCCAGGAAGAGCCTTCCCTGCTCAACCACAAGCAGCGCCACCAACACGCAGATCTCAAGGCCCAGAACCGCGTTGGGGTAGGGCAGCGTCATGCCTGCGAGTCGCGGGGCGGGGAGGAGAAGGTGCTAGGGCTGAACATCACGGCAGCGTTTCCCTGGTGCGAGGCGCGGGCCTGGCCGAGGCCGCGGCCCCAAACCAGGCGACAGCCAGCCCCTCTGCGAAGCCAGGCGTCTTCTGGCCAGCGCGCAAGGCGGGGTGCCACACTTGGCCGCTGCGCTTGCTTGCGCTGCGGCGGCGGCGGGCGGAAGCAAGGCTTGCTCACCCTTGTAGACGAATGCCAAAAGCGAGATCACGACGGCCGCAGTCACGTAGTACCTATGGTTGAACACAAGGACCTGCAGCGGGAGGGAGCCCCTGATTCCTGCCACCATGGCGCCCGCCGCGGCGCCGGTGCCGCCGTTGGGGTTGGTTGCCTTGCCGCGCGCTGGCTCTGCCAGCGGTCGGTGGTGGAGTCCTTGCGGAAGCAATACATTCCCCGGGGCCCGCGCGGCGCGGAGCCGCGGACGGCTTGCCCGGCACAGCGCGCCCGCGTGCGCTCGCCCTGAGCCGGAGTCGAGTGGGCCCGCGGGAGGCACGGCACTCATGGCGAGCTCGGACTTCTTCGGCACGCTGTCAAAGCTGGGCGTAGCGCTCGGAATTCACGGAGTGTTCGAGGCTGCCCCGGTGGCGGTGTCCGCGGCCTCCAAGAGGCCAGAGCCGGTGGAAGACAGCGCGCGCACGCTCGAAATCGTCAAGGCCGGGGCCAAGCGGCGGGTCGGGGCGTGGCTTGCCCTTGCGGCAATGCACCGCGACGGCGAGAGTGCCGCGCCTTGGTCCGGCCTGAGCTCCGTTCCAGACCCCGCCGAGGACCCGTTCGCGTTGAAGTACGTCGAGCTGGTGCGGAGCGGGGTGCTGGACACGGGTCTGGACTCTCAAATGGCGGACGTGATTGACCGGTGAGGCTCCCCCGCCTGACAGTGGCGCACATTCGCAAACTTCAGCCGAGCGGGCGGCGGCGGCGCCTCGCCGAGCAGCGCCCCCCTCCCCTCCCCCACAGCGGCCACCCCGGTTCCCGCCGCCTCCCATCGTGGCAGCCGAGGGCGCGCCCGCCCCGACACGCGACCCGCCCACCGCTGCCCGCTGCTCGCTTCTCCCCGCAGCGACCTCGCGCGCACGCTGCCCGATTTCGAGGAGTTTCGCTCCAGCTCCGGGCTGGACGCCCTGCGCCGCCTGCTCCGCGCCTATGCCCTGGTGGACAAGGAGGTGTCCTACGTGCAAGGCATGAACTTCCTCGCGGCGCACTCCTACCTCGCGGCGGACAGGGCAGAGCCGGACGCGTTTGCTCTGCTCGTGGCCATCATGGGCCCGTCAGAAGAGGATCTCCTGGAGAAGGGCCCCGCCGGCGGTACAAGCCCAACCAGCTCGAGCGAGAGCTCCAGCCTCATCGACGACGACGCACCGGCACGTGCCGGAGGGGCTGCGGCGAGCGCCCGGGCCGCCGCTGGGGCGGACAGCGGCTGGGTGATGGTGGCGGCGCAGCGCCGCTTTGGGCTCCGGAAGCTCTACCTGGACACTTCGCACGGCCTTGCCGTCACGTCGCACATGATGCTGTCCGTGATCAGGCGGTTCCTGCCGCGGCTCTCCGCGTTTCTGGCTGAGAGCGAGGTGCTGCCAGTGCACTTTTTCGAGCCCCTGCTCACGCTCTTCAGCCTGCAGCTCCCTAAGGCGTCGCTCTGGAAGGTGTGGACCGCCTACTTCGAAGACGGCGACGCCGCGCTGCTTCGCACCCTGGTCTGCCTCCTCTCCGACCTGGAGCCGTACGTCCTGGGGGAGGCGGGGCCCGACCTTGTCGAGGTGGAGCATGCTGTGGCTGGCGGCTCGGGCGAAGGCTCGGCTGGCGCTGCAGAGGCTGCTGCTGCGGTCGGCGCGGGGGCGGCGTCGCGTCGCGGCTGGAAGGAGCGCAAGCCGCCATCTCGCCCGGATTTTTCCCGGACCGTGACGATCCTCAAGGCGTTCTCCGCGTACATGCAGGAGGACTCGAGCGCGCTGGCGGCCTTGCTCTCGGCGGCGGAGGAGGCTGCGGCGAGCGGGCGGCCCTTCGCCGGCGGGCTCACCACCTCGAGGGGCAGCGTCCCCCCAGCCCCCGAGCGCCCGTCGTCCGAGGCCGTCGCCAAGGGGTGGCGGCGCCCGTGCGGGCAGCTCCGGTTCGTGGCTGGGGGCCGCGCGCTGCTGAGGCCCAGGGCCGACGTCGCTGCCCGGGCTGCGCGGGTGCGCCTCAGCCGGGAGGACTCGCTGCGGCTGCGGATGGCGGCGGAGGAGGCGGTGAGGGCAGGGTACTCGGGGCTGTCGGGGGCGAGGCTGCCGGACCGGGAGCCCGACACGAGCGTCTCTGCGCTGCTGTGGTCCTTGGTCGAGCAGTCGGCCGAGGCGGGCACGCAGCTGCTTCGGCAGGCGCACGAGCAGGGTGCCGTGGTGGTGAGGGACATTGGTGCAGGCCTTTCCGTTTGATCGCCCAGCGTGTTTGTGAGAGCTCGTCTGTGAGCGGTGCTTGTCGATGCGTGCGTGCGTGCGTGTGCGGGAAGGACGGGGCTTGGGGGGGGGAAGCAGCCGTGGCTGGACGCCCGCGAGAGTGGCGACATGGGGGCCAATTGCCAGTGCGATTGCGTGGCGAGGGTATTCACGTGGGAAAACAATGCTTGCGAAATGCACGGCGCGCTCGGCAGAGCACCCACACCAATGACGGCAGCCTGTTGTCGCGGGCCAGCGCGGGGAAGGCGCCCGCGGGCGCGACACCTTGGAGGGACCTCCTCCATCGGCGCGAAGGAGGCGTGCGCAGCCGGCGTTCCACTCTCGCTGGGACGTCGGCTGGCTGGTGCGGACCGCCGGGCGTGGCGTTGGGCACGGGCTCAGGCCAGGGCGACGTTGGCGCTCGCTCGCTTGCAGCGCTGCGCACAAATGAACCACCTTGTGGATGGTTGGCGGTGGTGGACGGGGGCGGAGGGGGGAGGTGAAGCAGCCGCGGGGAGCTGCTCACCTGAACTCCCTCTGGCGAATCCAGACCTGGCAGACCCACTTGGGGGACGTGGCCTCGAGGCCGCTGTGCAGGGCCAGCGTGTCGAGCCTGCCGTCGAGGGTGCACGGGAAGAAAACCAGCGCCGTGCCGCGCTTCGGGAAGAAGCGCTTGGAGAGCTTGGGGAAGTCGGTCCCGCCTCCGCCGTCTTCCACCGTGTTGAGGTAGATGAGCACGGTCGCAACCCTCTGCCCACCGGTGCGGGCACAGGCGCGCCCCGGCTCGTTGGTAAGGTCGAACGCGTCAAAGTGGGAGGCGTAGCGCTGCCCGTGGAGGTAGCGGCACACCTGGGCGGGCTCCTGGGTTGGCGATGGCTTGCCGGTGAGGGCGGCAATCTTCTCAGCCAGCCAGACGGTACCAGACTTGCGCAGGAACGTCGACGACGAGGTGCGGGTCGGGGCGCTTGTCTTGCCCTCGCTGCCGTCCACAACGATGGAGCGCTTCAGCCCGGGCGTGCCGAGCTCCATGAGACGGCTGCGGTCAGACACCGGGGTCGCGAAGGAACAGCACGAGGCGGCAGCGCGCGTCACGCGACGCGAGAAGCGGCCAATTCGCCCGTGCGAAGGGAATGGCGAGTCCTGCATGCCTTGGCGTTGTTGCCGGCAAGGTGGAGAGAAGCGCAGTGCGGCTGGCGGCGGCGAGCGCAGCGTGGCGAGCGTGGTCGTGCGCCGCCAATCGACTCACTCGCATTCCTCGCCGGTCAGGAAGTCGTCCACCGTGTAGATGGGCGGAAGGTCGTGGACCTTCGTGACCCCAGGGTAGTCTGCGGGCGCATGCGCTCCGAGTGCGAAGTGGATGTGCGATTGGGGGTGAGCTCGCACGGGGCAATCAAAACCGGGCCATGACGCCTGCGAGTCGCCACGCTCCTCCCCGGACGACCCGCCCAGGGGCCCGCCCGAGAGCCGTGCGGCGAGGGGGTCCCAGGCGTGGGATGCTCGTCTCATGGCCGCCTCGGGGGCGGCCTCAGGGTCTCCGGCAGTGACCGCGCGCGACAGTTCCAACGAGGCTAGCGTGTGTTGCCAGATGGGCTCGAGATGGAGCCGGCCAGGTCGGTCTCTCGGGCCGACACGCGCTTCGGCTCACCGGGGGTGAGCGGCAGGTAGAACTCTGGCTTTCGCTCCTCGTCGTCGAGATAGCGGGGCTCGAGTTCCGGGTCGATAGGGGCCGCTGCGGGCTCGGCGGCAGCTGCCATGGTTCCGACTTGCGAACGCTGAGGCGAGACTCGAAGGGTGGGGGCGAGCTTGCCCGAGCTCGTCAGGCAACGAGTGCCGCGGAAGAGCAAGCGCACAGGCGCTGGATCACGCCCCCCGCGAAGGAGGTGCGAGGAGTGCTGGGCATGCGCGGGACGACTGGCAATCCAGCGTTGCCGGCAACGACGCTGCGATCGAATGTTTGCTGCGCTTCCGAAGATGTCCCGGCGAATCACACTCGGCGCGACCGCTTCAGGGCCCCGCCGTGCTCGCGCTGCGCACACACAGGTCCCATCGCCAGCACAGACGCTCTCCCGCGGCCAAACGCGCGCACCCGATGCCCGTATTGAGCGAGTCGGGAAGCCCAACCCAGGGCTCGGGGCAAACGAACCCAACCCCAGCCTCGTCGCTCGCCTTCCGCCCCCAAAACACAAATGCACAACCCCGCGCAAGCTCCAGGGAACGGGCCGTGTCGGTCACGTACTCGCCGCCTGTTGCTCCCGGGCCCGCAGGCTTCTGGATAGTGGGGCAAAATTGCCGGACCGTGGCACACAGGGAGCCGTCCTCGCCCGCCCCCCCCACTTGGACCTCGCCCACCACCGAATCGCAGAGTGCCCTCGCGGCACCATCCGCGCTACTCGCTGGCAGTGGTGGCGCAAAGGGGTCGCCGAACGCAGCCACAGCGTCCAGCCCTCCAGCTTCGTCCGTCTCAGGGCGCCCGCTGCATCCCTCGCCTCCAGCCGTGCCGGGGGCTCGCATCCAGGGAGGGAGCTCAGCCACGCGCTCTACTTGCGCACCGGGGAGCAGGGGGATGCCGACGGGAGAGCCCCGAGCGGCGGGTCCGGCCCTGAGGAGGAGGCTTGGAGCCGGCCCGCCTGCTGCCTTCCCAGCCCACGGCACTGCCAGAGAGAGGTGATTCCCAATCGATACGGGGGCCACCTGCCCGTCTGCTGCCGCCGGGCCAGCGTCCACAGTGTACTCCACGCTGAGGGTGTCGCCGTGTACCGAGAAGCGAGCCGCCAGCTGAGCCTCGAACGGCCAGTCCGCCCCGTCAGGGACGCGGCAGCCGCCTTTGCCGCTCGACCAGGTTGCTGTGACCACGCCGTGCTCCGTGTCCAACGCGAGAGGGGTGTGGCAGCCGGAGAGGAAGCCGTGCGTGGGCATGCTGAGCCCGCGCGCCGACCCCGCGCTGTAGACACCGCCTCGCTGGCGCCCGACCGCCGGGAACAGCTGCATGCCTGTTGTCACGAGCACGCGGGAGCAAAGGCGCTCACAGCAGCCATCACGAGACGCACAGGTCGCGATTGCCCTGCCCAGTTTCCGGCTCCGTTGCGAGGCCCACCGACGAGCCCTGGCTCACATCCCCCTTGCCATCCCAGAGGCGGTTCCGTCCCATCGTCGTGGGGCCCCGAGCCAGTCTCCCTCCCGCGCGGGTTGTGAAGCAGTTCAACTCCGCCAAAGCGCAAGCTTAGCACGTCCGCTCCGGAGGACGACACCACCGCCTCAAGCCCGTCCGCAGCGCCAATGACCGCAAGGGCCTCATCGCCAACGGCCATCGCCATCGGGTCGCGTCGTTTTGCCCGCAGCCCCGGGATCTGTGCAGCCGCCGCGCGTGGCCAGTCGAATATTTGTCGGGCTCCGGTGATATGATTTCGGATTGCGAACCGAGGCACAGCAACGTATGAACGCACAGACACACGCACCGCTCTCACAGCACAGAGTGCGACACAGGAGGGCATCGATCAGGCCGGTGCGGGGCAAGGCGCGCTGCGACTCATGCACGGCCGCGCTTGGGGTTGCGCTTTCCCGCAGGCGACGCCTTCCTTGCCGCCGGGGCAGCCTTCTTGGCCGCAGGCGACGCCTTCTTGGCCGCAGGCGACGCCTTCTTGGCCGCAGGCGACGCCTTCTTGGCCGCAGGCGACGCCTTCTTTGCCGCGGCGGGCTTCTTGGCCGCCTTCTTCGACGCCGTCTTGGCTGCCTCATCCTGCTCCTCGATGGCATCGCGCTTGGCCTCCATGCGACGAACCCAGTTCTTCTGCTTGCTCTGGCCGCGCACCACCAGCTTGAGGTCCTTGCGCTTCCGGTTGCTCAGCAGCATGGACTGCATCTCGATCTCCTCCTGGCGCGCGCGCTCGCTGGCCTCCGTGGCCGCACGGGCCTTGGCACGCTTGGCGCGCAGCTTCGACTGCGCGGACGCGGCAGCAGCAGGCTTGGTCTCCTCCTCTTCTTCGTCGTCCTCGTCCTCGTCGTCCTCCTCGTCGTCGTTCTCATCATCGCCACTGTCCTCCTCAGCCTCCTCCTCCTCGTCGCTGCTGTCGCCCTCGAGGTCCTCGTCATCCTCGTCGGCCTCCGGAGCACCGGCACCCTTGAGGAAGCCGCGAGCGATGAGCGCCTCGGCAGCCGCAACAGCCTCCTCCTCCTCCTCCTCCTCGGAGTCCATCTCCTTGTCCTCCTCATCGGCGTCCCCCGCAACGGGGGCCGCGTCACCGCTCGCGACGCCGTCGCGCACCTCCACCGCGCTGCGAAGGCGATCAAGCTCCAGACGGTAGTCCGGGACGTAGCCCTCCTTCTCGTCCTCGATGAAGGGCGAAAGGTGGGGGGGCAGGGAAGCGCCCGGGCGGTAGCGCTCCAGGGGCAGCAGGATGCGGTTGTTGGCAGAGTCAAAGATCCACTGCGGCTGCACGTACTCGCGGCCCGGAACGGGCGCACGCTGCGAGAGGTCGGGGCAGGGGCAGCACACACCGAAGGGGGAGCGGTCGAGCAGGCGCTCGCCATGCAGAGCATCATGGGCTGCGATGGGGGCCTCCGCAGCGACCACTTGCTTGCTCTCGCACGCTATGCAAACTCACAACGGTGACACGGTCGATGACGTGGTGGGTGATGCGAGGGTCGTCGGCCTCGATGGTCGAGCCGGGGCCGTCCCAGCCGACGCGGCCAGCAAAGGCGCGGACGACGAGCTCAAACGGCTCGCGGGGGACCTGGAATGGGGGGGGGGTGAGCCACACACGGGATGGACGAGGGTTGGGGCAAATGCAACACTTGCAGGGCAATGCGGGCACGGCCGAACGAGGGGGGGGTGCGCAAGCAGCAGGGGCGTCAGGGCGTTCTCACCTCGCGGTTCAGGAAGACCACCAGGCCGCGGAAGAGACGGCGGCCACGGCGCTCGCGGAGCACGGCCTGGCGGCGGCGCTCGGCAGAAGCGGCAGCCTGTGCCTCGTCCTCCTCTTCACCGTCCACCTCAGGCACGAGCACGCGGCCAAGCTCCTCCGCCTCGGCGTCCTCCATTTCCTCGTCCCCGTCCAGCGAGCCGACACTGCCTGCGACGGAGTCGTCGTCGGCATCCTCGTTGTCGCCGTCGACGGAGGCACCGGCCATGACCCGCAGGCCGGCCTTTCCCTCCACGCCGCCGGAGCGGGCAGCCTCGCGCAGCACGGCGCCCATGCCGCGGCGAGCGGCGGCCGTCACAGCGGCCTCGCGCGCCTCGGCGGAGTCGGCGGTATCAGCGGCACGAGCGCGCTTTGCCGCGCCCTGGCCCTCCTCCTCAGTGTCAGCGTCGTCCGACTCGACGTCGCTGTCCTCATCAGCGTCCTCCGGCTTCTCGTCAGAGACGGCGTTGGACGAGGCGGCGGCCGCAGCCATAGCGCCGCGGTCCAGGCGGGCGGAGCGCACAGCTCCCTGCGAGAAAGGCATCAATTTGAGGCAAGGGGGGCAGCGAAGGCATGACAGGTCTCGCGACAGCGCAGGCGCCGCCCGGCGATGGCTGGTGTGGCCACCAATGTGCAACTGCCGCGGCCGGCACCGATTGCCTTGGGGGACTCACGAGCATCACACCGGCCATGTCAGCGCCCTCGTCGAGCACGGGAGGGTATGCGAGACCGTGGTCGTTGTAGAGCTTGAAGAGCACAAACTTGAGCTGCACCTCGTACAGCTCGAGGAACGTGAGGAGGATGCGGTAGTCAACGTCGTCGGGCATAGGCACCGAGAAGCGGTGCGGCATCGTCCAGGTCACTGGCACGCCGTGGAATGAGGCCTGTGGGGAGGGGCAAGGTCGCGCATTGCGAAGAGGGCAGGGGGGTGGGGGGCAGGCTCGATTCGTTTTGGACGTGGCGAAGATCTCGGAAGCAAGAAAGGAGCCGCCGGGCACGCAGCTGCGCTGCGCAACGGAGGGAGGAGCGCGGAGGAGGCTGGAGGGCTCACCTGGAAGTAGTAGCCCTTGACGCTGATGAACGCCTTGCGAAGGGAGCGAGCGCGCACCGTGATGTGCTGCCACTCGCGCACGAGGCGCGTGGCCGTGTGCACGCGCTCGGCCTCGATGGGCTTGTCGGCGGGCAGCGTGGCGAAGAGGTGCACCATGCAGAGAGCGTCGTCGATGTCGGCAAGCGCGTCGAGGAACCGGGGGTACCGCTCGCGGATGAGGTGGTCGATGCGGTAGACGGGCCGGTTGGCCGCCAGGTGGCGGGCCTCGGTGAGCTCGTCCTTGCCAGCGGCGCGGCGGACCTTCTTCATGAAGGACTTGAGCTCGCGGAACTTGTGCAGCACCGGCTCGTGGGCGAGGAAGCCCACGTCCTTGACGTGGTAGTAGGTCTGGCGGTGGGACGACCCGGCGGGCATCTTCGGGGGCGCGCGGGGGTAGATGCCCTTGAGGATGCAGAGGCGCCTGCAGAGCGCAATACGGAAAGACGGGAGAGACGAGCGGAGGGAGTGGGGCGGGCGGGCATGCAGTGGGCGCGGCAGCGGCGGTTGCAACAACAGCAGCGCGACCGACACCGCTCCCCTTGGCGCAATCGAGCTCGCGGCAAGCCCGTCGCCGCCCCGCATCGAACCACGGCTCACCTGAAATCACGAAGCGAAATCTGCAGGCGCTTCACGGCCTGGGTGCGCGTGACGTAGTTGGCGGTCTCTGCGAGGCCAGCGACAGCAGCGAAGAAGGGTGCGAAGGCGTCGGCGATGCAAACAAGCCCGCCTCGACCGAAGGCCGCGCTTCAGCCACCCCCCCGCGGCCCGCTCAGGCACGTTCGTACAGCACTGCGCGCCAAGCTCACCTGCCAGCTCTCCCTTCTTGACCTTCTTGCCGAAGCGGGTCATGAGCTGCTTCTGGCTCATCTTCGAAGGCGCCAACTGGTGGCCCTTCTGCCGCGCCTTGCTGTCGCGCGAGTACTTGGCCTTGGGCATGATAAAAAGGCGAGGGCACGGAGTCCTAGCTCGTCAGCCGCCACCTTCCGGCCTGGCGTGCTTCGCTTCGTTGGCGCGAGGCGGCCGCAGAGCAGAGCCAGTGACGACACTGACAGAGCCAGCAGCCACGCGCTGATTTGGCGGCGCTCCCGCGGCCGCAGGCGGCCCACCACCGCTAACACAGCGGGGGGATTGCTTTCGACCGGTGCATGCGTGTGGCGCGGCGGATGCCAGGGGCGGTCAGGGAGCTTCGGCCTTGGCACGCGCCCAGTGCGCGAAATTGGCGAGTGCTGCAACTGGCACAACACCCAATTTCGAGGCGTTCACAAAGCCCATGGGGCAGCAGCTCGACACAGGGGTGCAAGCAGACTGACGGAGGGCCCCTGCTGTCAGGCAGGGGCGAATTTGGCGTCTGGGCTAGCCGAGGCTCGCACGCCCTTTCCGAGGCGCTCCGAGCTGCCCCACGAGCCCGACGAACGCCCGCCCGCCGGCCGCACAGCTTGCTGGGGAGTGAGAGACGCCGAAATAGGGTCGGGCCAGCTGCCCGCGGGCATCGGCTCCTCGTCACCGGCCATGTCATCGGCGCCCCAAGCCGGCTGCGGGAACTGTCCCGCTGCTGCCGCCGCCTCCGCCGCCGCTGCCGCCGCGCCAGCTGTCGTTGCGGGCGCCCCGGCGAACGAGCCGACCCCGGCGGCGTACCCCCCCTGCCAGTTCTGTCCCTCCCCGGCTGCGTCATAGCCCGCGTAGTGGCTGCCGTCGGCAGCGTAGCCAGCGTACCCGTCCGCGCCTGCAAACCCTCCGGAGTGGCTGCCTGCGTAGCCGCCACCGCCCCCTCCATACCCACCATCGCCGCCGTAGCCCTGGTCTGCGGTTGCGTACGCACCGTATCCGTCGCCAGCGTCCCCCTGCGCATACTGCGCCTCCGGCTCGAAGGCTGCCGCCCCAGACTGAGGTCCGTACGCGCCAGCGGGCAGGGCTGCCGGATCGTAGAACCCCTGGCCGTATGCCTGTGCGGCGTATGGGTCCTGGTACTGTCCCCACGCACCGGCGTCAGGTCCGGCGGGCTCGAAGCCGCCCCCTGCGCCGCCCCCGACTGCGTGGTCGAACGCCTCCACCGCGCTTGCAGCGTCACCACTGTTCGACGGACGGGCGGCTTGCGAGGCGGCGACATGTTGCTCTCGCATGAGGCGACGCACACCAACAGCGTCGCGTGCTCGAGACCTGGTCAGGCCGGTGACTGCGTCGTGGGCGCGCACGCTGCCGTAGCCCCAGTCCCGCTCGACCTCGTCCTCGCTGGTGCTCCCCTCGCCGTCGTCGTCCGAGTCGCGATCATGGCCCCTTCGTCCCGACCGCACGTCCGAGTTGGACCCCGCTCCGACGGCTCGGCGGGCCGCCTCCACCAGGAGCCCCATCACGCCGCCATCATCGCGAAAACCGCTGCCACCCTTGCCCCTGCCGCGGCCACGCCCGCCCCGGTCGCCTGCCTCGCTCCCGCTGCTGTCCGCCTCCCTCACCATCCGCGGCGGCCGCGATCCGCCCGCCAGCGACACGGACTCGAGCGGGCCGCCGATGGGCCGCGGCTCGCCTCGCCGCCGGGCGAGCAGGGCTGCCTCGCGGTCTCGCCGCCGCCGCATTCCCTGGATCAGGAGCCCCCAGCTGTCCATCTTCCCCGTTCCCTGGGCTGGCAAGCCTTCCGGAACCCTGCCCGCGGCAATGTCCTCCTCTGCCCGCCGGGCCGACTCGGCAAGCTCAGCCTCCTGCCTCGCCCGGGCAGCGTCCACCAGCGCCTGCGCCACCTCGCGCCGCAAGGCGGTGGGGTCAATGTCGGGCATGTCACCGGCATCGGCCCCGGCACCTGCGCCCTCGCCGGCCTCGCCGTCGTCCGTGCCCGCGCGCGCCGATGACCTCTGCCTGCGGCGCTCGCTGCGCACCTGCCGGAGCGTTTGCGACACTGCCTGCGCAGCCGCGTCCACCTCCTCCGCCGACACCGTCACGTCCGGCCCCCGGGCAATGTTGCCCAGCACGCGAAGAAACTCTCTCCGCGGCGTGTTCCCGAACGGGCCGATGTTGGACTCCATGTACCCGGCTATCACGCCCAGCAGGCCCATTCCCGCAAGCGTGGCCACGGCTAGCTGCACTGCCGGCGGAATCTCCCCCGGCCAGATCCGCCACCCGGCCCAGCGCAGCAGCATCGCCGATGACGCCCCCCCGGCGAGGGACACGAGAATCTGGTGCGGAAAGAGCGCCATCGAGTAGAGCCGCAGCGCCAGCAGCAGCAGCAGGTACACCCAGGCGCCAGCCACGGCCCACCCGCCTCCGAGCGTGAGCGCGGCCGAGGTCAGCGCCCACGGCCCCACCCACAGGTCGAGCGCAGGGAGGGCGTGAACCGAAGCGCGCGGCATGAGGGCCAGCGAGGGGAGCACCCTTCCGGGCGACGCCGCCGCCCAGGTGCCCCGGAGGAGGGCACCAAGCAGCAGGCCCCAGAGGATGAGGCTGGCCGCCGTCACGAAGAAGTGGAACTTGAGCCACGGCAGAGCCGCCACAGGGAGGATCCACACGAGGAGGCCGATGTCCTCCAGGGGCCGCCGGGAGAGCAGCGAGTCGAGCACCCGGCGCCATCGGCGCGGCAGGCCGGCGCGGTAGGCGCGTACCCTGAGGAGGAGCCGCAGCTGGGAGCGGAGCCAGGGGGCCACTTGGTCCAGCCGCTCGGCGTCTGGGCCGGCGGGGTCGGCAGCGTCGCGTCCGGCGTGGCCGGCGGTCGCGTCGCTCGGGCGGCTGCGGTGGCGGCTGCGGTGGCGGCTTCGGCGGCTGCGGGAACCGGAGGCGGGGGGCCTTCCCGCGGCGTTCCCACCGCGGCGGCGCCGGGCGCCTGCCGCCGTGACTGGGTTGCTGTCGTCGTCGCCTTCATCAGCAGAGCTGCTGGCCGCCGCAGCGCCGCCCGTGCCGCCTCGGGCGAGTCCCCGGCCCTGGTTCCACCAAGACCCCGGGCCGCCAGAGGCGCCGCCGACCCGCCGCCTGGAGGCGGTAGGGCGGCTGCGAGGGCGAGGGAGGGGCCCACTTGGCAGCTCCGGCTTGGGGGCCGAGCCAAGCAGAGACTCCTGCTCCGTGGCAGAGCCCTCGCCCACCCCCGCAGCTGACGCGGCTGCCGGGGTGGCGGCCTGTGCGGGCCGGGAAGCCTGCCGGTGCGGCGTCGCCGGGAGCTGTGGCGGGCCTGGCGAGGGGCCAGGGGCACTGTCGATAGGCTTGGGCAGAGGGTGGCGCTCAGCACGGGGCTTCGCCGCCTGGGGCACGGGCACCGAGGCGCGATCGGCCCCTCCCGCAGGCTTGACAGGCGTGGCCGCCTGAGCTGGATCCGGCGGAGCAGGCTGCTTGCTGCTGGAGGGAGGGCGGGACCGCCCCCACGACTCGCTGGCTCGGGCCCGCATCGGCTTTGCGCCCGCCAGGGGATCAAACACGACAGGCTTCAAGAGTGGGGAGGAACCCCTCTCGCCTGAAGGCGGCGGAGAGCCCCCGTCATCCTGCTCCAGCGGCTCCTGCGGCTCGGGCTTTGCCGCCGCGGCCGAAGCCTCGTCCGGACTGGTTGCCGCGCTGGCTATGGCCGGCGCCGGGGCCGCCGTGGCCATCTACCGCCCAGCAACCAGCTACCTGCAGTAGCAGTGCGACGCCGGGCGGCGAAGTCCGATCAGCGGCAGTGCCGGGCGAGCCTGAGCGCGGTCGGGCCGGAGCGAGGCGACAGGGCACTCCACAACGCCGACTCGGAACGCGCGACCTTGGGCGCAGCTTGCTCGGGGCGCTCAGCGGCGCTCGCAGCCAGTGCAAGGCCGAGCCAGCACGGCTTTGCAGCCGCACGCGGTCACCCGCCGAGGCGTGTGCGGCACAACGGCGGCTGCGGCGCCGAGGAGCACGCCGTGCCCTTGCCGCTCACGTGGATGCCACGGAGCGGCAGAGCGCAGGAGCTGGTTGTGCCTCAGCTCCAGCACACTCGACACCGGTCCGGAGATGGCGCACCAGGCCTCAGCTGCTGGGGCAGGTGCACCCCATCCCGCGGAAGCGAGCGCGGGCGCGGCGGCCCGGCCCCGGGCTGCCTCGGGCGACGCGACCGTGGACGCTGACGGCACTCGCTGGGTTCCCGCCGGAACGAGCCTGCCCGGGGTGTACGTTCTTTCGCGAGAGGGTGCAAGCGCGCCTTCGGCGGCCAAGGCGCGCGAGGCAGACGGGGCGATTCGAGGCCTTCCGCCGCTGTTCGACGACGGAGCCGACCCCATCCATAGGCTCGCCAAGGTGAGGCTCCTCCCACGCGACGCAGGGCGCTGCGGGACGCGGTGGGGCAAGTGGCCGCATCACGCCGTGCTTCTTGTTGCCGTTGCGCCGGCCTGTTTCGGTGAGCGCCCGCAGGACGGCGACGTGGACGGGCTGAAGCTTGCGGCCTCGCAAGCAGTGGCCGCCCCGGCAGACGCTGCGGGCACCGCGCGCAGCTTCACAGCGCAGGACGAGGACGGAAGAACCCCGTGAGACGCCTCCCGCGCGCGCGGCGCGTCCCTCGCGGGGCGTGAGGGGAGCTGGCAGGGAATGGCGACCGCGGGGCGGGCGGCTCGTCAGCACCAGGGCGCTGCGGAGGCAGGGCGCGCTGCGCTGCCGCCGGCCCGCACCGCGCGACTGTGCCCTTGCGTGTCCGTGTGTGCGCTGCGTGGCCGTGCCCGCCGCAGGCTGCACTGGGCCGCGGCGATGGGTCGGGACGCAGCCGTGGCCTGGCTGCTGGCGCGGGAGGACGTGTCGCCGCGAACCGCGGACAAGGCGGGGTGGACCCCGCTCCACAGCGCCGTGTCCGCAGGGCACACCGCTGTGGTGGCCAGGCTGCTGGCGGCGGGCGCTGACGCGGCTGCGAGGACGTCGCAGGGGCGCACCCCCCTCCACTACTGCAAGGGACGCGCGCTCATGGTGGAGACGCTTCTGGGGGGCGAGCCAGACTTGGACGCCGCCGACGAAACGGGAACGACCGCGCTGATGCGCTGCGCGGCCAGCGGGGCGGCGGAGGCGTGCAGGCTGCTGGTCGAGGCAGGCGCGGCGGTCGACGCCACCGACAGCGAGGGCTGGACTGCGCTGCTGCACGCTGCGGAGAGCTCGCAGCTGGGCGCAGCCAGCGTGCTCATCCTCGAAGGCTCGGCCAACTTCAAGGCCCAGACGCGCGACGGCAAGACCGCTGGGGACCTCATCGACCGCTCCAAGCTCCAGGCGCTGGCAGACATTGTGCGGACACGGATGGCTCGCGACGGATCGGGAGCCGGCGCTGCGGCAGCAGCCAGCGCTGCCGCGGATGCGTGAGCGGCAGCGGCCTCCTGGGGGCGGGTGGGTGGGGGCAGCGTTGCGGTGTGTGGGATGGAGCAGCAGAGAGCCTGTCGGTGCCAAATGAAGCAAGCAGCAAAGATGATTTATGGCCGCAACGCCCGGTTGCCTGAGCGCGACGGCAAACGGAGCACACACAACCAGGGCACTGCGCCCTTGCCGCGCAGGCCTGCCGCCGCGCCGCGCCCTCAGGCTCGGTGCTTGGCCCGTGCACGGGCCACCGGCGGCCATGAGCGCCATGGGGGCGCAGACGGTGGACCAGGCCACGGTGCTGAGCGTGCCGGCGGACGTGGAAATCGCGTCACTTTTGGTGGGCCCCGGCGCGGTCGCGCGCGGGCAGCCCATCGCCTCCGTCCGCAGGAAGGCGAGCGCCCCGTTGGCCGAGTCCCCCACAGGCGAGCCTGCCGGGGGCCACGTCGTGCGCGCGCCCGACAACGGGATCCTCCTTCAGTGGCTCTGCAACGACGATGCTTTGCGGCTCAGTGCTGGCCGCCTCGCCGTCTTTGCGGTGTGCTCGCATCGCATGCTCCACGGAGGAGTCTGTGCGGTGTGCAATGTGGACATGTCCAAGGTCGGCGCGATCCCTGGGAGGCCAATTCCCAGCGCTGACTCACGCTTGCCCCTCAGCGTCACTCGGCAGCTGCGGTCCTCTAGCTCGCCAGCGCCCGCGGTTCCAGAGGGGGACACGCCCGGGTTCGGACCGCTGCCAGCAGCGGCTGCGTTCTTGACCCCGGAGCGGGTCGCGGGGCTGGCGTCATGGTGGCTTGGCAACAGGCCCGCGGCGGCTGCGGGCTCCTCAGCCCCCGCTGCCAAGCTGTCGGGCCGCAACTCGTACCACGACGTCAAGGCTGTCTCGGGCTTTCAGCTGCAGGTGGCGTCCCACGAGGCTGAGCAGGCCGACCTGCGAACGCAGTCTCGCCTGTTGCGCGCGCGCCGCCTCCGGCTGGTCCTCGACATCGACCACACGCTCCTTCACGCCACGTGCGACGAGCGCGCCGCTGTCATCGTGTCCAGCTGCGGCCTGCACACCTTTGAGGGGGAGGGCGTCCCTTACTTTGTCAAGCTTCGGCCCGCTGTCCGCACGTTTCTCCGGCTCTGCCAGCCATTCTTCGAGCTCAGCGTGGACACGGCGGGAACGCGTGCGTACGCCCGCCGTGTCGTGGCAGTGCTGGACCCGACCGGGGACCTGTTCGGCCAGCGCATCGTCACTCGCAGCGACCACAACTACATGCAGACGCAGCAGAAGTCGGCTCATTGGCTTCACCGCTCGCTGGGAGACGCCTCCATGATGGTGGTGCTGGACGACACGGCCGCCGTCTGGGGCAGAACGGCTCCGGCGAACCTGGTTCAGATCGAGCCGTACAAATTCTTTGGATCCTTCCAGGACGTCAACAACAGCGCAGGCGTGTCGGCAACTGCCCTGGACGCCGCGCCGAGCGCACCCGGCGCCGCGGCTAGTCCGGGGCAAGCTGGCAGGACCACGACTCCGGCGCCGACCCCGGCGCTGCGCGCCGCGAAGCGGTCGAGGCTGGCTGCGCTGGCTACGGTGGCGCAGGGCGCGGACGCAACGGCGCCGGACGCCGTCGCCGCACAGACCGGGGCCCAGGTGGGAGAGGAGGAGCCAGTGTCCACGGCGGATCTTTACGCCGAAATGACCGAGGTTCTTGGCAGCAACGGCAGCAGCAGCGGCAGCAGCAACACCAATAGCAGCAGCAGCGGCAAGCCACGCGCGGGGGAGGCGGTCGTCGGACCCGCGACGGGAGACCGTTCGCCGGCGGGCGCAGTCCCCCTTGGGGTGGGGGACGAGCGACCCCGCGGCAGGAACGGCGCTGCATGGGCCGGGGCCGCAGCTCCTCTCCAGCCTGGGTACCTGGATGCGCCGTTCGAGCAGGCCGCCAGAGTGGCTGTGGGCGCGGGCGACGAGGCGGCTGCTGCCGCGCAGCAGGGGCGCACCAGGCCCAAGCCGGAGCGGCGGGCCACGGGCCGCCGCCCTTCGGCAGCAGCAGCGGCTGAGCGCGCCGACGGGCCGTCTGCCAAGCGAGTGCGCTGGTCGGCAGCGACGGCGCCGGCCCCTGCAGGTGCAACAGAATGCGCGGCGGAGCCGCTGCGGGCGGCTCCCAGCGAGACGTCCGTCGCGCTCGCGGCAGCCCTTGCCGCTGGGCCACAGCAGCAAGTTGAGCAGACGCCGCGCCCATCGGCCCCCGCCGCGCCAGCCGCGCCAGCCGCGCCAGCAGCAGCCCCGACTGCACCGCAGGCGGCCCCGCCAGCGGGAGCTGCTGCAGCGCGGCCCGGGGTGCCCGCCCGTTCATCCGGCGCCCCGCCGCCCATTCCGATGAGGAGGCGACCGACTGCCGTTGCAGCAGCGCGCTCAGGTCCTCCCGCTCAGCCTCCAGCCGTCGCTCCAGCCGCCCCATCAGCCGCTCCCGTCTCCGCCGCCGACCCCTCTCCTCGGCCTGCCCCCGCCCCCGCCCCTTCCCCTTCGCCCGCCGCCGCCTCAGCACCAGCTCCAGCTCCAGCTCCGCCCGCTGCGTCCTCCGCCCCGTTTCAGCCGCCGCCGCCTCCGCCTGCCGCCGAGCGAGCTGCAGCCGCAGCGGGAGCCCCACCACCGGGAAGCACCCGCGCAGGTGTTGCGCTCGTTCGCCGAGTGCTGGCCACCACCACTGAGGAGCAGCTGCCCATCCTGGCAGACGCCTTCGCCGTCCTGCTCTGGACGCACCACGCGTTCTACTCGCTCCCACCGCCCCCTTCCCCGGAGCGGCTCGCACAGCTCTTTCTCATGGAGGCAGTGCGGGCGGGGGACTGGCCGCACCGCGCGCATGACCTCTGCGCGTCGCCCGCGCTCCTCAGGGGCCCGCCGCCCGAGTCACCGGCCCCGCAGCGGCCCGCTAGCGGCTCGTCCTCGTCCTCGTCTTCGTCAACTTCCTCAGCTGCGCAGGCACCGGCGCCACAAGGCGCTGCAGGTTCGGAATCGGGCCCTGCCAGCGGGGGCGGTGCCGCGCCTCGCGCGGGCTCAGCGCCCGCTCACCTCACAATGGCGCCGACCCACAGCAGCGACTGGCGAGGCCGCGTGGCGAGGGGCATCGCTCGTGTCGCTGCCGGTGCCCCGCCTTCCGCGCGCAACCCGACGTCCCCCGCCGACTCGGCCGTGCTGTCCATGGCGGCGCCTCAGCCTGCATCGCCCCAAGAGGCCGCTCTCTTCATGCCGTGTCCCGCTTCGCCTCGAAGCGTGGCGGCCGTGGCGCCTCACGACGCCCGGCCGTGCCTCGCCCAGCGCCTCAGCTGGCCGCTGTACGGCTGCCGCCTGCTGCTCTCTGGCGTGTTCCCGAGGGAGGTGGACGCCCGGGCGCACCCGCTGGTGCAGCGAGCGCGCATGTTCGGGGCGGAGATCCTCCCGTTCGGGGCTCAGGCCAGCGGCCCGCAGGCCGCCGGCGTGCTGGCAGCGGCCACCCACGTCGTCGCCGGTCGAGGCGTCACAGGCAAGGTGCAGGAGGCGGCAGCAGCGAACACCGCGGCATGGTCCGCCCTCCACGCCGCAGACGATTCTCCCAGGGTGCCTGTTCTGGCCATCGTGACGTTCGAGTGGCTTCAGGAATCGCTCAGACGGTATCGCCGCATGCCAGAGCCGCTCTTTGCGCTGCCGGGGATGGCGCTCCATGCCGCCCCCCCGTCTCGATGCCCGGCGCCGCCACTGCTGGTCCCCCCGCCCGCTGACCCGGCCGCGCCCGCACCAAGCGAGGCCCCGGATGCCGACGGCGGGGAAGCCAGCAGCGTCGGCAGCGGCGCCCGCGCGGCCCCGGGCGCTCCTGCCTCCGGGGAGGAGGACGAGAGCGACGAGGACGACCTGTCCATCAGCTCCGTCAGCTCTGTCAGCGACAGCGACGAGGGCAAGGATGACGGGGGTGGCGCGGGTCCCCGAGCGGGCAGCGCGCAGGCGGAGCAGGCGAAGCAGAAGCAGCAGCAGCAGCAGCAGCAGCAGTGGCTCGACACTGGCGCAAACGGTGCTGCTGCGCCGGGCGGCAACCCCTCGGTGCGACAGCAGCGGGCGCAGGGCCACGCAGGAGGCCCTTTCCGGCCGCCCGCGGCGGCTGCTGGAGATGGCGCAGGTGCTTCTGCAACAGCTCCCGGCGAGGCCTACTCGTCCGCCGCAGCAGCCGCCCCCGCTGCGAAGCAGGGGCCGTTGAGCGCGAGGCAGCGTCTCGCGGCAGCGCTCGCGGCGCGGAGAGAGCGGCTTGGTGCCCCTGGGGCAGAGCCGCCGCGCCGTGTCTGCGTGCTGGACCAGGCGCAGCAGACTCAGCACGAGGCTGCCGTGGCTGCGTTCCGGTCGGCGGGCTGGGACGCCGAGGGGGACGGGGACGAGGATGGCGGGGAGCGAGAGGACTGGGAGATGGGCGACGATCGCGCTGGCGAGGATGACGACTTTGACGACGATGGGGGCGGCGAAGGCATCGACTATGATTAACACAGGCCTCTGAGTTGAAAGTCGGCCCGTGCACGGTTCCGCCACCACTGTCGGGGCGCTCCAGGCCCGCGATCGCGCCAGGCCTGCAAGCCACCAACGCGCAGCCGCACGCGCCGCGATGCGCACACATTCACACAAGGCAGCTGCCCGCATGCCCCGCGCCCGCCGGGCCACGGCGTCGCCCTGGCCGCGGCAGAGCCGCCGCGGGGAACGGCAACCGACCTGCCAGAGCGTTGCGCAACGGGGCTGGCGGGCAGCAGCATTCCTCCCCCGAGGCCAGCAGGGGCTGGCGCGGCGGGCGGAGGCACGGAATGGCAGTCAATTTCGGCAAAGTCGAGTCGTTCAAGCGCGAAACTCGGGGCGTGGCGACGGAGGCCGAGGCGGCGGAGCTGGCTGAAAAACGAGCGCGGGAGCTTGCGGCGCTCGAAGTCCAAAACTACGCCCGGCAGCTCAAGGCCTACCGCGATGGCGCGGCGCAGGTTGTGCAGCGGGCGTTTCGTGGCTACTTCGCGCGGCGCTACACGCTGCCCGGTCTTCGCGAGGAGCTGCGGCAGCTCTCTCGCTGGAGTCTCGATGCCGTGTTTGAGGCCGTTGTTCGCCGGCAAAACGAGTTCGGGCTGGCCATTGACGACGCTTTGCGGCGCAAGCAGATCCAGAAGGAGCGGCGCGTGGAGCTTCGGACGACGCTGAAGCACGCAGCCAGGCGCGTGGGCGAGGCGGCGGTTGCGATGAAGGCCACAGTCGACACGCCCGCCACGTCGTTCCTGGCAGTTGTGGCTGCAGCACGTGACCGTGCGGCAACGCAGGCCGTCCTCTCCGGGTCTGGTGGCGCCTCTCGCCACAAGGCGCGGCCTGGGGACGATGGCGCGGACTCAGAGGAGCTGGAGGCGCTGCACAAGAGCCGGACGCGAGTTGACCTGGCCGCCATGCTGCGCGCGCTGGACGCCTGCCCGCCGCCGAAAGCGCACGCCACCGACGGCAACGCCGCGCCAGCCGGCGCGAGCGGGGGAAAGCGCGCCCGGCGCGCCAGCGGCCTCCCCACCCTTGGCGTGGGCATGCTCAGCGGCCGCCAGGCCGTGCCGCCCCCCCCCAGCGCGGGGTCGCGGACCGCGCGCAGCGGCGCGTCGTCCCAGCGGAGCCCCCGCCACGCAGCCTCGTCTCCCAGGGGCAGCCAGCGAGTGGGGTTTGAGGACTCTGACGACGACGACGAGACCGCGACGGCGCTGGGAGACGACGACGACATCACGTCTGTGGTCGAGCGAATGGACGAGGACGACGACCTGGGCCTGGGAACCGGCGACGGGCCGGCCTCGGGGCAGGCGGCGGGTGCTCGTGGCGCGGGCGGGGCGTCCGGGGACGACTTCGAGGCGGGAACGATGCGCGTGGCGGCGGCGCTGCGGGACGCGGCGGAGCTGGGCGTGCTGCTGGATCCCGAGGTGGCAAGGCTTTCTGCAGCTGGTGCAAGCGTGGCACTGGTGGAAGACCGCGGCTTTTATTTCCGCCGAGGCGTGAGCGAAGGTGCCTTTGTGTCCTTCGTGAGGGACTGCGGCCTGTGGGGGAACAGGGCGAGCTTGGGGCTTCTCCGCACGATCTTTGTGCGGCGCTGCACGCTGGCCACCGACCAAGCCGCCACTGTCCACGCGCGGAGGCAGTTCTTTGCAAACTGCGGCAGCTCGGGCCGCCTGCCCCGGGAGCGAATCTGGGCTGTGGTCGCGGCCACTGGGCTGCCAGTTCCAGCCGCGGAGGCTGCTGACTGGGCTGGGCGCCAGGCGTCCAGCATCACGGTGGAGGCCTTCACCTCCTGGTTCCAGGAGCGCCGGGCCCAGGCAAAGTCCGCTGCGATTGTGGCGGCAGGCGGCCGCGGCGGTGCCAGGGGCCTCTCGGGGGCCTCTGCGTCCTTCCGGCGTCAGCGCAAGCCGGCGAGCGCGGCAAAGAGGTCCGACAAGCTGGCGGTGCCGTCGTTCCGAGTGGCGAATGCGCTCGAGGCCGCCGGGCAGGCCGTTGCGAGCGCAGCCGGCGGCAGAGAGGACGCCCTCTTCGGGGCCCTGGTGGATGGCCAGCCGCCGCCGCTGGAGGCGCTGGTGCCGCTCTGCTGCCTGACCCGCGACGGCTTCGAGCGGGCGCTGGCGGACCTGGCGGTGGTGCTGCTGCCGGAGACGGTGACCGGGCAGCGACCGCCGCTGGACTTTGACGACGCGCTGGAGATCGCAGGGCAGGACCCCGACGGGGCACCGCAGGCCGAGCAAGGCCGTGCTCGCGGCGCAGCGGCGGGGAGGGCGGCGGGCGGCTATGCGGGCAGCGGCTTGCTGGGGGTCGGGGGCGGCAGGGCCACCAAGGCCCCCGCGAGGCGCGGGCGTCTGTCACCCCGCAGCGCCTCGTACAGCTTCGGGCCGGAGCCGCCCTCGGCCGTTGCGCTGATGCACATGGCGGGATCGTCCGCCCGGCGCGAGGCCCTGGAGCGTATCCTGAGGGAGCGCATCGCGCCGGCCGTGCACCAGATGGAGGTCCTGGGCTGCTGGGGCCTCGCGTCCCCCGCGGGCGCGCTGCTCCAGTCAGAGGGCGTGCGGATGGTGCTGCGCGAGTACGAGTCCGGCCTCCTCACCATATTCGCGCGGTACGCAGAGGCGCCGGTGCTGGCCAACTCGCAGGCGGGCAAGGGCGTGGCCAGGAGGCCCCAGCCTCGCGGGGGGCCGATGAACACGACCATGGGCGCCGGCACCATGCTGCAGAGCCAGGAGGGCGGTGCCGGGGTGCTCGACTCCGCGGCCAGGTTCGGCTGGCTGCCGTCGTCCGGCGCGGGCGCAGACGACTTGCACGTGCCTGGAGGCCACGCGCGGCACTCGTGGAACCAGTCTCACTCGCGCCACGGTGGCGGGTCAGATCATTCGGGCAGCGGGTCGGCCTCGGCGAGCTCGACCGGGGCTGGCACCGACGGCAGCAGCGGCAAGGGCGGCGGCGACGCGGGGCAGGGCCCGTTCGGAGGCGCCAACGCTCTCCTCGCTGCGCCCTCCTTCCTGATGCGGTCCGAGGTCCAGACGGACGACCCGGCCGCCCAGCTCGCCCAGGACATGGAGAAGGCGGGGCAGGGCAAGCCGCAGGGCGGCGCGCGCTTCAGCCAGGCCTCAACGCGGACGGCGATGAGCGGCCCGGCGGGAGGCCGCGGGCCCGCCGCAACGGACACGTCCATCGGCGAGGCGGCGGGTCTGCTGCGGACGTCGGGGAGGGTCCGGTACGGGGGGTGGCGCCGGCTCTGCTCCGACTTTGGCCTGCACCCCGGGCTCCTCGCCAACGGGGTGGAGGACGGCTTTGAGCTGCTCTCCTGCCTGCTGTCGGCCCGCGCGCGAGACCGCGTGGGCATGGCCCACGAGTGCGTGTACCCTCCCGTCGCGCTCTTCGGGGCCCTGCGCCGGCGGTGCGCCAAGTGCGGCCGCGCCGAGTACAGATGGGCCTACGACGAGCAGGTGGCCACGCGCGCCGCGTTCCGCAGCTGGACCAAGGAGCGGGGCACGCCCGGCCGGCTCCCCAAGTCCGAGGTCAGGGCGCTCCTGGCCTCCCTGGGCCGGCAGGTCCCGCCCGCGTCGGCGGCCTTCCGGCTGATGCTGGCCGTGATGAACGAGGACAGGCGAGGCGTGGTTGGGATGGACGACTTCATGGAGGGCCTCGAGGCCGCGGAAACCATGGCGCAGACGGCCCGGGGCGCCGCGGTCAACTTCCCGGAGCTCTGCGTCTCCATGGCAGTTGCCGCTCGCATGTGCATGAGCAAGCCGGCCATGAGGGAGCACCTCCCGCCCTCCCCGCCCCCGGCGACGCAGCTCCGCTTCCTTCTCTCGCACGTCATGGAGCCGGTGTTCCGCGCGGCCACCGGGGAAGCGATGCGCCGCTGCGTCGCCGCCACGCTGGCAAACGCCTCCGACCCGGGCCTGCCCGCTGTCGAGGTGGCCCTGGCGCGGGAGCTGAGCCGGGCTCACTTCCTCTACTCTCGGCTTGACGGCGAGGTGACCGGGGAGCGGCTGGACGCGGGCCGCTTCCTGCTCTTCGCGAGGGACCTGGGCCTGTTTCGGAGCCTCCCGGTGCAGGATATCATGCGAGTCTTCGTCGCTGCGGCCACGGAGCGGCTGCGGGCCGGGGACGTCCTTGACATCGCGCTCTCGTCCCTCGCAGACGCGCGCGCGGCCAAGGCGGCCGCGGCCGACGGGCAGCCGAGCGATGGCGTGCAGGCAGTGAAGCGAAAGGCCCCCCCGGCTCCGATTCGGCGCGCCGGCTCTGACGGCCTTTCGGCGCCCCGTCCGCCCGCCGTGCCGTCCTCGCCGCGCCCGCCCGCGCGCAGGGCCGGCGACGCGAGCGGAGGCGGCGACGACGACGCGGCGGGCGCGCGGCAGAGGCTGCGCGCGGCGGACTCGTTCCGGGTCATGTCCCAGTCTGAGGACGCGGCTGGCAGGCTGCTCCGCGGCACGAAGGCCACCATCGGCACGGCCAGCCCGGCGGGCGTGGCAAACTTTCGTGAGCGGGATGTCAAAATTGCCGAGGCGCTGGCTGCACTGCCGCCGGCCCGCCGAACCTTCAATGGCGCGCAGCTCGTTCGCGCCGGCGGCTCGCCCACGGCCGGCGGGGCGGACGGCGGCGCTATCGCCCCCTTCTCTGGCGCGACCGGCCGCCGGCACCCCGCGGCGGGGCTGAACCCTGCGGAGACGGCCGCCTCCTCCGCGCGACCCGCCGAGGCCCCCCCCAAGGGGGACCTGTCGTCGCTGGTCTCGTTCCACGCCTCGGTCGTGGGCGGCACGGGGCCGAGCGGCCGGGCGCCTCCCGGAAGGCCGGGCCAGCCTCACCGGCCGGCAGCCGGCCCCACGGGGGACAGGCCGGCGCAGGGATCGCTTGCCGCGTCGCGCCGGCGCCAGTTTGCCGGGATCGAGGTGCAAACCGGGCAGGCGTCGGCGCAGGACGGCGCGGCCGCGCACCGGGCCGCAGTGGAGGCTGCCCAGTCGGACCTTGACACGAGGGGCTTGCCCGTCCTCACGGGCGCCGACGGGGCTGGCGACGCGGATGCTGCCGAGCGCCGCACGGCGGAGGAGCACGCCGACGCGGTGTCTCTGGCGCAGCGGGTGGGGACCCTCTCTGAGGGAGCGTTCAGGCTGGCGGCCGTCCTGCTGCTGAGGGAGGCCTTCCTGATGGGGCAGCGCTCCGTTGGGCAGCGGGACCCGCGCGCGTGGACCCTGCCGGTGTCGGTTAGCTCCCAGCTGACGCCGGAGGGGCTCGCGAAGCGGGCGCTGCTGTTGCGGCTGCGAACCCTCCTTCGCGTGTACAGGCTGCCGGCTCGCGCGGGGGGGCGCCTGACTGCCGGGCGGTTTCGCGTCAGGCTGGACGCGGACGGTCGGAAGCTGCGGGCAGGGATGGCGGAGGCGACGAAGCGACGAGGGGCGCGCGTGGCTGCTGCCGTGGCGAGCGTGCGCCACTCCCCGGCGGCCCTGCCCAGGGGGGCGTGGCGAGCGGCGCGAGTGGCAGGGGCGCGCGTCGATGACGCGGCCGAGCGCCGGGCGCAGCGGCGCAAGGCGCTGGAGACCGTGAAAGCGGCGGCGGAGGGCGTGCCGCTCCCCGCCGATCCCGACCCCGACCAGGTGACGCATCGCCGAGCGTCCGTCCGAGGGCTGCGTGCCGGGCCGCGGCGGGGATCCGTGGTGGGCGCCGGGGGCACGCTGGCGGGGACTGCGGGCGGGGACGGGTCGGCAGCCGGCACGCTGGTGTGGGAGGGGTCGTCGCTGGCCGGGGCGCGGCAGCCGACGCTCGCGGAGGAGCTGGTGGCGGCCGGGAGCGCGGCTGGGGGCAGGGCAGGCGCGGAGCCAGGCGGTGGTGCTGGCGACCCCTGCGCGGCGTCGGATGCGGCGGTGGCGGGACGAGAGCGGAGCTGGAAGGACCAGGCGTCTCAGCTGGCAGAGCGGTCGCTTCTCGCCAGCCCGGTGCCCTCCGGGATCACTGCGGACGCCACTGCAGGGAAGACCAGCCGAGCGCAGTTCGGCGGCAGCACCCGTGGCGCCAGGGCCCCAGTCGACGAGGGGTGGGCCATGGCGGACGTGCCCGCAGTGAATGCGGGGGCGACCGGCACTGCGCCGCGCTCTGAGGGGGGCGGAGCGGGCGGTAAGCCGGCGTCTCCCCGTTCCGGTGTGGACAGAGGCGCGCCGCCGCCGCCGCCGCCGCCATCGCCATCGCCAGCGCGCAAGGCGACGGCGCAGCAGCAGCAGCACCCGGCTGCCGCGGCAGCGGCCGAGGCGGTCCATCGCTACGCGGCGACCAAGCCGAAGAAGCCAGCCGGCCAGGGCCGCCCCAGCGCCCGCGAGCGCGCCGACGCAATCGTCACTCGCATCCGGGAGGAGCGCGAGGCGCTCGAGGCCCAGCGACGTCAGCAGGCGGCCCACGAGGAGACCAGGAGACGCGCGGAGGCTTCTGCAAGGCTGCTCTCGTCGGAAGGAGGCGGCGTCGAGGCCAAGGCCCCTGCGGACGCTGACAGGGAAGATGCCGACTCCGCGTCTGGGTCCTCCCCGCCGGGGCTCTCTCCGCGGTCCTCGGCGCAGACGCGCTCGCCCCGCTCGCCCCGCTCGCCCCGCTCGCCCCGCTCGCCCCGCTCGCCGCGAAGCATGGGCGGCGAGGCGTCCTCGCCCCGTGTCCGCACAGGCGGCCGCCGCGGGCTGTCGCCAGCGCAGCGCAGGCGGAAGCGGCACCTCGAGATGGATTTCACACCGGCGGCGCTCGAGGTGGCTGGATCCGAGAGACAAGACGCCGGGGACGGCGAGTCAGGCGCAGACAGCCGCCCAGATGCTGGCGGCACAGGCGGCGGCCCCGGCAGCAGCAATCTCGGCCAGCTTGCTGGCAGCAGCGGGCAGCACGGTGCCGGCGCGGCAGGTGGCGACCCGGAAGCGAGCTTCGCGGCGTCGCTGGCGGAGCAGACGTCGGGGTCGGGCCGCTACGGCAAGGGGAGCGCGGCTGGCCGAAGGCCGATCGGCGGCCGCGCAGCCAGGGGGGGCGCTGCCCAGATCTCGATCAGCGACGATTCCGGCCGGGCTCAGGGGTTCCTCCACGCTACGCCGCGCGCCCCCGCTGCTGGCGCAGCTGCGCGAAGCAGAGGCAAGTTCGGGATCGGCCAGTCAGGCACTGGTGCGGGCGGCATTCGCGGCCAGCTCGTGCTGACTGAGGCTGCGCTAGCCATTGCCGCCGCCTCGTCGCTCTCTGCCACGATGCCAGCCCTTCCCAGCAACTCCTCGGCCCGCAGGGCGTCCCTGCCCGCGGCAGGCACCGTGGGCCAGCCGGCAATCACACGCGAGTTGGCACTTGAGGCCGAGATGTCGGCCACGGCCAGCGGCTTTGCGCCGTCGTTGCTGTCGAAGCACGTCCAGCAGCGCATCCGCCGGGCATCCGCGTGGCAGCGAGACGAAGCGGTGCTCCGGTCCGCGGAGGAGGAGGCTGCTCGTGAGCAGGCTGCCAAGGAGGCCAGGGAGGCGTCACGGGCCACTGCGGCGGCAAGGGCGCGAGCCTTGCGGCAGTCGGAGGAGGCGGCCTCGGCGGCGCAGTCGGGCGCGGGCCAATCGCCCGATCGGGCCTCGGGGTCGTTCCGCTTAGGAGCAGGCGTGGGACTTGCGGACGCTGCGGCGCCTTCCAGCCCCGGCGACGGTGAGCCGGACGCTGCCGCGGCGTCTAGTGACGGCAAGGGCGGGGGTGGGGCTGCGCGTGGAGGCCACACGGCGCTGGAGCGGCGGCAGTTGCAGCGGCAGCTCGCTGCCCAGAAGCGAAAGCTGGCCGCTGCAGAGGCTGCAAGAGCAGGTGCCCCGCGCCCCGATGGCGCCGGGCCAGAGGCCGGCGCGGACAAGCCGAGCCCGATTTCGATCAGCGCGCGCCGGCACCCGTCGGGGGCGGCGTCCGGTGCCAGCCGTCGAGCCGGCGCGTCGACACCGTCTGCTGGGCCACGGGCCACACCCAAGAGCCCAGCTGCGGCGCTGACGAGGGGCGCGGGCTCGCCGCTTCCGCGGGGAGCGCGGCCCAAGGAGAGCGGCGGGGCCGCTCCGCGGGCGTCTGCGTCGCAGGAGGACGAGAGCTTGCCGAAGCGCGGGGCCGAGCGAGACCCGGCGGCAGCGTTGCTGACGGAGCAGGAGGCTCTGCGGGGACAGCTGTCAACCGTGACGTCATCGCCCGATCGGTTGCTGAAGCTGCTCACGCGAAGGCCCGGCGGCGGCGGCCTGCCGATGAAGCGGTTGCTGTTGCAGCAGGAGCGCATTGCGGCCGCACACGGGCTGGCAGCGACTGCGCGAGTGGAGAGGACAACGCTCGCCGCTGCGGGCAGCGCCAACGTTCGAGCCAGGCCCGGCGGGCTCAGCCAGTCGACGCTGCGCCCCAGCCGCGGCATCGCGGGTAGCAGCGCGCAGCTGCTGGCCCGCGCGCACCAGGACCACGGCGGGCACGGCAAGGGGTCCGCGCTTGGAACAGTTCGTCGCGGAACAGCTGCCGCCGATTGGGCAACGTCCCGTCGGGCTGGGCACTCGCAGGACGCCGCCCTTCACGAGTCGATGACGGCGCTCCTCCGCCAGTCCGAAGCGATACCCAAGACTGCCCGGTTTTAACTCTGCACGCATCTCTGTTGTGTGAATAGCGGCCCGCATTTGCAGCGTTGGCAGACGCAGAAAACGCTCCGCAATGCCGCCCGCCGATGCCCTCTCGAGCACACGTTGCACAGCGCGAGCATTAGCAGCGGAGTGCACCAGCAGCCGCGGTTCACTCAAGCGAAAGCAGCGCCAGACGCGTGGCAGCCAGGCCAGGGTCGGCGGCAAGCAAAGTATGCTCTGCCCTCATGGGCCAGCGCCGCCAAGCGGGCCACTCCACCCAGGCTGTCGACGCGAGGCCAGGGCGGGGAGCGCGCAGCCATGTCGGTGGCAATCGAGCTGGACCATCACAATGGCCTGGACCTGTGCCCGAAGGGCGACGCCGTGGCCAAGGCTCGTCTCGACTCCCAAAAGCACGCCCAGTACATAAAGGAGCAAATGGACTGCCTGCGCAACGACAAGCAGTACATTCACGACAGCCTGAACTTGGTAAGACTCCCAGCGCGTGCCCTGGGCCAACACCTCGGCGCTGGAGGCGCTGCGTGGCAGTGCTTCGCCCAAGCAGCCTTTTCGCCGTTTGGCAAGCTTCGTGCGCCCTTGCGCAGTTCCTTCTCCGCCTCGGCCACGGAAAGAAGCTGCCCTCGTTGCTCGCATCCGCTGCGGGCGTGGACTCCTGGGCGGCTGACATCAAGGCGAACGCCAAGCAAGAATTGTGAGCAGACTGCGCGAGCGTGCGCCACCATTGCATTTGCCCGCGCTGCGCCCTTGGCCGGCTGCGCTCGCCCAAGAGCTCTCGCCTTCCCGCTATTCGACCACATCACAGGAAGCACCCGAACAAGACCATCAGCTCGCGGGCGAAGGCCACTCTGGATCAGCTCAGGGCCCGCAAGTTGCTGCTCGGCATGCTGACGCCGCCCGAGGTGTGCTCATCCTTGGCTCGCATCCCCAACATCGGCGAGGTGGCAAGCAAGGTCGAGGCAACCTTTGCGCTGAGGGCTGAGCTGCTGCCCCAGGGCACGGCCAAGCTGCTGTGCAAGCTGACCCGTCGCGAGGCCAGGAGCCGAGACCCGCTGCTCGCGGCGCTGGCGGCAAGTGCGGAGCGGGCAGACGAGGGCTCGCCGGACATGAGCGACGTGGACAGCGACGACTCGTGGGTGGTGCCCATGCGTGCGTCGCACGGCGCCATGTGCGCCGTGATCGAGTTCCTCGTAAACAGTGAACGGCAGTGGCTTGGCAGCACCGACCAGGGCGCCCGCCTCAGGGAGGTGGCCGCCCCGGTCGAGGAGGGGTGGCGTGCCTCGGCCAGCACCTCCGAGCCAGCCTCGTCCGCGAGCGATCCGAGCGCAGGCAAGCACCAGCCGCCCCAGCTCGACTTCAGCCCTACCCTGCAGAGCGCCCTTGGCCGCACCCACTCGTGGCTCTTCGGGCCGGAGCTGCGCAGGGCCTTGGCGAGGGAAGCCATCCGCACGCTTCCCATGGTGTACAAGCCCGCGGCCCATCGCTCTGCCGACTCGCTTCTGTACTGGTCCCCTGTCTCCGAGCTCTTCGCGAACTACTTCAGCGCCTATCTCTCCAAGTCCAAGGTGAGAGCCGCTGCGAGCGGCTCAAGAGGAGGCCTTGCCAGGCCGTGTGCGCACCATGCTCTGGCTCTCCGCCGCGCTTGCGCGCTGTCGCGCTGACGACCGCTCCCCCCCCTCGGCCGGCCACGCGCCTGGCCCCCGCCCGCCCGCCTGCCTGCGCTGGTCCGATGCAGACTGGCCAGCTGGACCTAGAGCAGCCCTCTGCCGACGCCCTTGTGTTTGTTCTGGCCACCGTTCGCTATGTGCTGCACATGAACGACCCCGACGTGTTCGGCCTCACTGACGAGCCGCTCGTGGTTGGAGACGACGCCCCCGTGCTCACCTTCCATGCGCTTGACGAGAAGGACCGCCCTACTCGGGAAGTCGGCATCGCCGTGGCGGGGATGGCGGGCTCCTCCGTGGCTCTCGAGGCGCGTCACGCCAAGTACGACAAGGTGCCTGCCTCGATCAAGCTGCCGGCCCGCCGCCGCTCCGGCGTTGCCAGCAAGGACGCGTACCGCCGCCCCAGCACCGAGGCCATCGAGACAGTCACGCGCCTCATCCTCACCGTAGGCTCAACGCCGTATCTGCTCGACGCCGTGGCGGCCATGGGCCCCGCCAGCCGCATCAGCGACCTGCCTTGCTGGCCATCCACGCTCTTCATGGGCATCACCGAGGGACTCACCTCGTCAAGGCTCGCTGCGGAGCTGGAGCGCTTCAACGCCACGCCCATGGGCGCGCTGCCTCCGCTGCACCGCGCCTTGGCGCCCGGCCTGTTCGACTTCTTCCGGATCCACATGCGGGGCATCCCTGCGCCGACGTCGGCCACCATGTCCCGCTTTCGTTGCCTCACTGGGGCGTGGATCTCCCACCTCACGCCCTGGCGCAGCCGCAGCCGCACTCTGCAGAGCGAGCGCATCTCTGAGTCGGGCTCCCGCAGCCTGCTGCCGCCGCCCCGTGAGCTCATCGATGTGGATTCGGCCGCAATCAACCTCCAGCCTTCCCTCAGGGCCTGGTTCCGCAGCCACACCCTTGCCAGCGTCTGGAGCGTGACCTCCTTGGCGACCCTGCCGTACTTGGTTCGTGCCATTGTGGGCGCGGCCATCGCGCTGTGCCTCTCGGCGCTCCCGCGCCTTGCACTCCGCCTCCTCTGCATCGCGGCCAACCTCGTCGACGCCCTCAGCTTTGCTCGCGCCCCCGAGCTCGCTGCTTGTCTCAAGTCGCTCCTGGCGACTGGGCAGTTTGCCAAGTCCTTCATGCCGCTGGCCGGCAAGTTCTCGCTCAGCGTTCCGGACACCGCCGACGCTGATGACTCTCCGGAGTGCGCTGGGCACAGGCGCAACGTCTGTGATGGCAGAGGCACGCAGTGGGCTGCCGAGCGCGCGGCTGCCTTCTCCGACTTCCCCACCGTCGAGCTCCGAGGGCCCGGCGGCAAGGGAGTGTCCGTGCCCAAGTTTCCGTCGACCTTCGTCTGGGCTGACGCCGTCACCACTGCCCAGGACCCCGCGGACGAGCGTGAGCCACATGCAATGTTGCCGCTCGCCAAACGCGCGCCTTGAATGCCTCCACCCACCTCGCCCCGCTCCCTCGCCCTTTCCCTCTCTCGCTCTCCCTCTGCTTCCCTCGCTTCCAACCCGCGCGCAATCGCGAACACGCCGCTCCGACTGACTGACACGCGCAGCGGAGCCTTACATTTGCACCCGCACCCGGTACGCTGACTGGGAGCCCTACGTCGTCCAGCACTTCCACACCATTGTGCACCCGCTGCACTGCCTGCTCCGCCGTCTGGAGCGTCTGCCCATGTTGGACAGCCCGCACGATGGCCGTCTGGACGCGCTTCTCGACGTGGTCGACTTCCTCGACGACCAGGTGGCGGAGACCCTCTGGCTCTGCTCGGACCTGGCGGTCAAGCGGGCGCTCGCCACGCCGACGGGCAAGGCCACGCTGCACGCGCAGAAGGTCGACCCCGCTGAGCACTCCCGCGCCGGCCGGGCTGGTCGCCGGTACGCATGCATTCCGCTCGCGGAAGGCGACGAGCCGGTGGTGGGAGCGGAGGTGCCGTTCGAGGAGCGATCGCGCCTCCAGCGACTGCTGCGCATGGGGGAGGCGGCAGTGTGCCTTGCCTCGGACACGGAAAGCGGCCGCATTGTTCACAGCCTCTACCATCTGCGGCCCGCCGCCACCAGGCTTTGCCAGCGGCTTGTGGAGCACATCAGGGCGGCAAAGGTTCACACGGCCATTTACGGCGACGTCCAGCGCGACTTGGCAACGTTCCGCCGCCAGGTGCTCGCAGCCAATGAGTCCGACCTGCTCGAGGAGGAGGACGGCTCGTGGTGGAACAGGCTGCTGTTCAACGCGTCAACACATTGTGCCGCGCTGAGCGAGTCCTTCGCACAACTCGGCGACGCGCAGTGGTTCGGCCTTGGCTCCGGTTCGCGGTACTGCGGGCCCAACGTAGGCAGGCTGCAGTTCTGCCTGTTGCGGCTCATCACTGTGTTCGAGCTGGACGAAGCGGACATCTTCAAGGCTCCCAGTGAGCCCGAGGTGGCTGAGCGCGAACAGATGCCAGGGCTTGAGGCGTCAGCCGAAGCTCTCGGGTCAGAAGGCCTGAGGGCTCGGACGCATTGCGTCGCATCCCTCGCGCAGGCAGCCCCCTCACCACAATTATCGCCCCCGCCGCCCCCTGACTTGAATCGCAGAAGCCAAGCGGGGCCCAGGCGGCCGCTCGCTGCGCGACACCATGCTCGGCTCGGTCCAGTTCAAGTGGGGCTCCGCGGAGGTGCTGAGCTTCGATAGGGAGGACGCCGCAACGCGCTCCCAGCAGCTGCAGCATATGCACGAGTAAGGCCCCTGGCAGCTTGTGTCCGCAGCGCTCAGCCATCTCCCGCCCGCGCCTCGCCGAGCTGCGTCCAGTTCGTGTGTCGTTCACCGGGCGTGGGTGTTGGGGTGGCGCGCCATTTGCCTCTCCGTCGACTGCCGCCGCCCCGCTGTTGGCCGCTCTTCTGCGCAGATCGGCGCTAGGCGGCACCTTGCGGGCAGGGTCCGCCCCCCCGCCCCTGCAAGGGCACCCCTCACACGCCCCGCTGCGCCCCACCGAGCTCGGCCCCGTGAAGGACCTCACGCAACGGATCTGCATCGCGGGCATGTGGCTTGTTTCCCCCATCGTGGGCACGCCCGACCTCGACATCTTCGATAGCAGGTCTACCCGCAGGCGCACCGCCCGCCGCATTCTGGACGTGGGGCGCGCCGCTGGAAGCTACTGCCGCGAGGTGTCCGACTCCGTCGTTGCAAGGCGCGTCCTTGTCACCCAGCGCATGGTTCCGAACTGGCTCCGGCCACTCTCCGACGTGCGCGTGCTGGGCTCGCTGCTGGCGGCGTCGCTGATCCTGACCGAGTACTGGGGGTGCACTGGCGCGGCCATGGTGTGGGGCGTCTTTGCCGTCGCGCTCCTTTGGATGCTGCTGCCCCAGCTGCAGCCGCAGTACCGCATTGAAAACTTTGCAAGGCTGCCCACAGACCTCGCTGCCGAGGTTTGGGAGATGTGGACAAGCAAAGCCAGTGGCGGCAGGGGGCTGGACGAAAGCAGGCAGTCGAGGGCGGACGAGGACGAGGACGACCCGGAGGAGGAGGAGTTCGTCGACGACCCGCTAGACTTCGCGCCGCTGGGCCACTCTCACGCCGGCCTCGGAGACTCACAGGCCACAGTGCTGGGAGGGCCTCTTCGAGCCAGCCATTTTGATTAAGCACGTGCGTGTAGCTGAGCTCGCGTTCTGGCGAGCTGTGCGCGGCGGGAGGCGACGCAGGCCACTTCGCCAAGAGTTCCCCGCCTCGACCCGCACAGACAAAACGCACAAGACATGGCACTTCGGCCCGCTGCAATGAATTGCCCGCCCAGAGCGCTTGTCATGAGCAACCGATCAGCCGAAGGGCAGGGACGCGCTGCGAGCACTCCCATCACGCACCAATCGCGATGCACGCCTAGCCGGAACCATCGCCCTCGGAGATGAGGGCCATGCTCGGCAGAACGCCGCGGGGGGCGATGGACTTGCGACCGCGCCGCCAGCGGTCGGACTGCAGCACGCTGCGGCGGCGGCTCCTGCTGCCGCTGGCCTCTCCGGCGCCGGTGGGACCCGCGGTTGGGGACCTGGCACTCTCGTCCTCGTCCTCCTGCTCGTCTTCGGCCTGGCGACGCCGGCGGCGCGCGTTGAGCTCGTCAGCAAGCTTCTTGCTGATGGACATTGCAGACGGCACCGGCGCGTGAGCAGTCGCTTTGGAGCCAGCCGCACCCCCCTTGGTTCCTGGCTTTTCTGTCGCTGCGGCGCCCGCCTTCGAAGCTCCTCCCTTTGCGGCGCCAGATGCCTTTGCGGCGTCCTCAAGCGCCTTTGTGGCCTTGGCCAGGGCGCGGCCAAAGTCACTCGAGAAGGTTGCCCACTGCGTGAAGAAGGCGATGCTGTCCTTGCCAGGGTCCTCCGCGAAGGCGGCCAGCACCTCGTCGAACCGCTTCCTGGTCTTCGCGCCGGCCTCGACGAGCTGTTCGATGGTAGCTTGCTCCTTCTCGATGAAGGCGCCCATCACCTCGGCAAACCGGTCGCCGGCTGAAGTTGCATCGTCGTCGTCGTGGGCCGCCGCCACTGCAGCCTTGATGGCGTTGAACTTGGACTGCAGCTTTCGGAGCTCGTTGCTGACCTCGTTGAGAGACGTGTCCTTGGCCAGAGCAACGCCCTCCATGCGCTGCGCTTGCATTGCCAACGATGGCGCGAAGAAGAGACAGCGGGGTCGGAGCAACCATTCCCCGCATGTGCGCGCGCGCTCGGTTCGGGCGGGCAGGCGTCCAGCAAGCCGCCGCCTCCGACACACCACATGCCCTCCGCGATGCCAACCTCAGAACTCACCTCTGGAACGCGGAAGATGCCCCATGCACGCATGCCAGCCTTGCTGTCGACGGCCACACGCGCCATGTACTCGAGCAGGTTGGACTTGCCGTCGCTGGTGCGCACGTCACGGAGTTTGCCGAGGCTGTCCAGCTTGAAGCCGTAGGCGCCGCCGCGCTTGGTGCCTGTGTTGAGGTAGTTGCCGATTGCTGCGGGGGCAGAGGCAACAGGACGGAGGACGGGTTCAATTGGGCGGCCGGCGTGGCCCTCCGCGGTGGGCGCCGCGGTCGCATCCGGAGCACGCTCGCAAGCGCGCCTCCAGAGGCTCGGCGCAACAGCAGGCCCCAGCTGCACCCAAACACTTGCGTGCAAAGGCGTCCCTGCTCACCCAGGGTAAACCGAAGCAGCGACTGCAGCTCCTGGCACCCATCGACAATGTCCATGGCAGCATCCACGGTGCTCAGCTGACGCTTAAGCTCGGACACCATCTCGCCGAACTTGAGCCGGAACGCCGCCGACTCGAGGCGCTGCTGGATGTTGGGCACGTCCTTGATGCCGAGGACGAACTGCTCCAGAGCGCCGAGTCGCTCGGTCTCGCCGTCGAAGCTGGTGACCATCTCAATCTCCTCGGCAGTCGGCTGCAAGGACTCCAGCATGCGGACCTGGTCGAACGACAGGCTCTCAATGTCCATCAGCTGCGCACGACGCGGAGGGGGGGGGGGGCGGGGGGGAGTGGGGTTGACAACCCCGAGAGCGCGGGCATGGGGGGAGTGGGCGGGGGGTGGTGCGAGCATTGCGGGATGCGGGGGGGAAGGGGGGGGGGGAGCGAGGCAACGGGGACACGCGCACGGGCAAGGGCAGGCCCTGGCAGGCCGCACCTTGGTCACAATCTCGGATGTCGGCATGCGTAAGCGCGCAAGGGCGATGCCAGCGTTTTGCTGGCGCTTGGGGTCGAAGAGGAGGATGGGGCCCGTCTTCTTGGCCGCGGACGCTTCCTTGGCTCCTCCGCCGCTGCCGCTGGCTTTGGACTTGGAAGCGAACATGGCCTCAATCTCTTTGGTGTTCACGTTGATGCCCGTGTCCGGCAAGTCCTTCCACTTGGACTCGGCCGCCAAGCGGTCGGGCAGCTTGGACCAGAAGAAGCCGCGCATGGCCACGCCGGACTCGGGCTTGTTGTTGGGCTTCTTGGGGAGCACGGACGACGACGGGGCGCCGCCTCTGCCGCCGGGGCCACCAGGGCGAGCGCTTCCAGGGCGCGCGGCGCCAGGGCGCCCACCCGGGCGGGCGCCTCCAGGGCGAGCACCACCAGGACCGCGTGGGCGGGCCCCAGGCCCTGCCGGACCGCGTGGGCGGGCCCCAGGCCCTGCCGGACCGCGTGGGCGGGCCCCAGGCCCTGCCGGACCGCGTGGGCGGGCCCCAGGCCCTGCCGGACCGCGTGGGCGGGCCCCAGGCCCTGCCGGACCCCGTGGGCGAGGGCCTCCCGCTGTGACTGGTCCAGCGGGGCGTCCGGGTCCAGCGGGGCGTCCGGGTCCAGCGGGGCGTCCGGGTCCGGCGGGGCGTCCGGGTCCGGCGGGGCGTCCGGGTCCGGCGGGGCGTCCGGGTCCGGCGGGGCGTCCGGGTCCGGCGGGGCGTCCGGGTCCGGCGGGGCGTCCGGGTCCGGCGGGGCGTCCGGGTCCGGCGGGGCGTCCGGGTCCGGCGGGGCGTCCGGGTCCGGCGGGGCGTCCGGGTCCGGCGGGGCGTCCGGGCCGGGCGGGCGATGCGGGGTTGACTGGCCCCGCTTGGGCTTCGCCCGAGCCTGCATACGCTTCTGACTCAAGGCTGGTACCTGTGGACCCTGTTCCACTGGAGGGGACTGGCGCGGCGGCAACAGCCTCGCGCAGCTCACGCTCTGAGGCCTGCAAGACGGCCACCTGGTCTCGAGCGGCCGCAAGCTCAGAACGGAGCGCGTCCACCTCTGCTCGGGTGCCCGCTAGCTCACGCTCCATGCGCTCAACAGCCTCGGAGGACGCGGTTTCGGCAGCGGTGGCAAGCTCCTGCTTGAGGCGCTTGAGCTCTGCGTGAAGCGCGTCGGCCTCGGCCCTTGCCTCAGCAGCCGTTGCCGCAGCCGCGCGCAGGCGGTCCAGCTCGGCGCGGGAGGAAGCTGCTGCCGCGGCCTTGGTCGCTGCGGCGACGGCGCTGAGAAGCTTGGGCGGGGCCTTCTGCTTGGCCACCCAGAGGCCGTCTTTCACAGCGGGGGCGGCCAGCTTCGGCCCCCCGCCCACCGCCTTGCTCACGGCGTCCTTCCCCGCTGCCTCTGTCAGGGCCTCAGCGAGGGCGGCGTGCTCGGCCTGCAGCCCAAGCAGCACGCCCAAGTCATCGTATCCCAGGCGCTCGTCCGCCTCGGCGCCCATCACCGCGGAGTGCAAGCCGTCGAGAGCGCGCCCCCACGCCGCTCGGCCGGCAGACGTGTCGCCGGCCGGGAGCACAAGGAGGTGGTGGAGGGCGGAGAGGAGCTCCGGGCCGCGCCCCTGCGCGCCCGCTCTCGAGAGCAGTGCAGAGAACACGGCGAAGGGGTCCGTCACGTTGAAGCCCGCCGACGCGGCCGCGGCCGTGGCGTCCTCGTCCATCTGCGCGAAGAAGGACTGCGTGTAGGCCGCCACCTCAGCCAGCGCGGCGCTGCCGTCCGGCCCCAGGAAGAAGAGGAGCTCGAGCTGCGCGGGCGTCGCGCTGCCGTCGCGGGACGCTGCATCGGCTGCTGCCGCGTCGCTGGCGAGCGTGCGCATCGCGCCGAACACCTCGGCCGTGCCAGCGTGAAGGAGGGTCACGCGGGTTTCGCACCGCTCCTCGAGAACGGAGCTACCGCCCGCCAGCTCGGTGAGCAGGGCCACCGCCGCCACCTTGAGGCTCCAGTCGATGAGCGGCGGCGGCGCGGGGGAGCTTGCGGGGGGCGCCGGGGGGGTGGCGGCCGCAGGCGCAGCGCCGGCTGCCGATGCCGCGCCTCCGGCGGCCGCGGCGGCTGCGGCACCAGCGGCGGAGCCCGAATCGACCCCGAGGGCGGAACTCGCAGCGGGAGTCAAGGGCGGCGGCGAGGCCTTGGCTGCAGCAGCGAACCGCTCCGGGTCGACGTCGCTGGTCAGTCGCACGGCGAGGCGGTCGCGGATCCCGGCAGTGATGTCAGAGAGAATGCCCGTGTAAGGCAGCGCGTCGCCCGCTGCGTCAAATGTGGCCGCCAGGCTGTCGAGCACGAGGCTGCGCAGAGGTCCGCAGGTTCGGAGAGCGGGGAGCACAGAAAAAGAATGAAAATTAGAATAAGAAGTCACAAAAACAAGTCTTTGGAACGCGCGACCCGGCGCAGGTTGGGTGAGGCTCGGCCATTGCCGCGGACAGGCTAGCAAAGGCGGGCGTGAAACGCGCCGCAACGGAGAACAGTGGGCGCACGTGAATCGCGAGGGTCCGCCCGCCTGGCTGAGAGCGCAGCGACCAGCCCGCCAGAGGACGAAAAGCAAACTCACGCGTGCGACTGAGACGTGGCCGACGCCACGTCGTTGAGCACTTGCAGGGCGCGCCGGCGCAGCTCTGGGGTTCTCGAGGCAAGCGTTCCAGCGACGGCGTTGATCAATGCGTCGTGGCGCCGCACAGCCTTGGCCAAGGACCGGCTGTTGGTGTTGTGGAACGCGGCCGCGACGGCATCCAAGGCCGCGATGGTTGTCCGCGTCCTGCGCTTCGAGGTGGAGAACACAAGGCCGCTCGCAAGGTTCCGGAGGCCGCCGGCCTTCACAAACTCCCTGACCCACGCGACGGAGGCGGACCCGATCTTCGCCGCGAGCGTAGCCGCGAGCTCCTCGGTGAGCGCTGCCCCCTCGATTGCCTTTGCAAGCGTCGACGGGCGAACATCTGAAACGGTCGCAGCCTGCGGGCGAGAGGCGACGCGGGGGAGCGGTTTTCGAGCCGGTGGGCCACGACCACGGACCAGCTAGCCGCAGCGCAGGCTGTAGCCTCGGGGCCCTTGGTCAGTGCATGGGGCCACGTGCGCGTGGTGCTGGGCCTGCGAGGGCCCTGGGGCGCGCCCAGGAGCCAGCTCCGGACTGGGGCGCTCCAGATAGCGCTGGCGTCGGCGGCGCCGAACCGGCAGCCGCACTCAGCCTGCCCCGGGCTCGGGCACGGTGCCCATGCTTCGAGCCGCATACTGCACGCAGCTCGCTGCACCTTCGCTGCGGAGGTGCGCCAGTGCCGCAGCGGGCCGCTCACCTCGCGCGCGTGGTAGCTGACGATGAACGCCCATTTTTCCTCCAGCGAGTAGGATGCCTCCATCGAGGCGCGCGTTCCAGCGGGCATGTTGGCCGCATCAAGGACCGACCTGAAGCGTGCGTTGACCTCGGAGGCCTCGACCTCGACGCTCTTCTTCCCGGTCGACGCAGCGGAGGCGAACAGCGGGCCCGAGGTCTCGGCTTCGGCGTCCTGCTCCGCCTCTGGCTTTCCGCCTTGGCGCCGCAGCATGCGGAACATGGCGCCACCTGCGCGGGTGCTGGAGCCCTGCGCTTGCTGTGGGCCAGCAGTCACCCAGCAGCACCGAGCCCAAGCGCGGCAAGTGGGGTGGTCGCGCTGGCGTCAGCAGGCTTGTGCCCCGAGCCCCTCTGCCGACTCCGATGCAAATTGCCCGATTGGCATTCTGACGCGCTGGGCGGCGCGGGGGTGTCTGTGCCCGCGTGTTGTGTGGTCGTCGTGCACGCTGAGGCCTGTTGAGCTGGGTGTGACCAATCCTGCACGGCTTGTTCGCTGCATTGCCTCGATGGCAACCCCTGGCGCCAAGCGACAGCCTTGGTGCCCGCGTGCGCAGCCGGCGCGCCCATCACGACGAGGCGGCCTCCAGCAGCGCCTCGGCAACTTGGTTGTTGCCGCACACAATCGCAAGGTCTGCCGGGGCCAGGCGAGCGACGTTGAGGGTCGTGAGCAGCTCCGGCCGCAGCCGCGCCAGCAGCTGTGCACAGGGCACGACGCTGCCGGCCTTGCCCGCACCAGAGGCGGAGGCATAGTGAAGGGCGGTGTTTCCCTCGGCATCGGCCAGCGTCAGCGAGACGGCAGCCTCCTCCGACAGCGCAATCGGCGCGGCGGCTTCGCCGGATTCCGGACTGGCCTCCACGCCGTCCTCCAGCGAGAGCAGCGCCCGCACGACGGCGATCTTGCCCGACGACACAGCGAGGGAGATCGGCGGCGATCCGGTCTGCGGCATGCACCCCCAGCACCTCGGGCCGCAAGCGGTTGGGAAAGCTGCTGTTCTGCAACCCTGCACGGCGCACTCTCGGCGTTCCCCGGGCTCACCTTGTCGCAGACGGTCACGGCTGCGGGGACAAGCTTGACGATTTGCCTGGCGGCTTTCGCGTTCCCCGTCATCGCAGCGTAGTGGAGCGCCGTGAACCCTGCATTGTCTGCCAGAAGGAAATCGCTGCCGATGGACCGCAAGAGCTCGATGCACTCGGCCGCGCTGTCCGCGCCCGGATTGCGCACCAAAGCCATCAAGGCAGTCATGCCTGTTCCATCTGTGACATCTGGGGACGGCGAGGCTCCCGCCGCGCCAGCAAGCTGCTCGGCCGAGCCGAGCATTGCCGCGCGAATCAAGACCGGGACATCCACCGACGGCACCCGCGAAGGCGGCTGGCTGCCAAACATGCCGAACATAGCTGCGCAGCTGGACCCCTCCCAGGGAGGCGCGAGCGGGGTGTTAACTGGGCCGCGCTGGCGAGCACCAGCAGGCGATACGGTGTGGTTGCGGCAGAGGCCTCGGGTTGCCCTGCCGGCCAGCGACGCTGCTGCGATCGAGAGTGTGTGCACACCGGAGAGCGGCAGGCATGCGGGACAATTGGAACTGCCAGGTCGTGAGCTCACTTCGACTGGCGCGCGCTTCGGTCGGCCCGCGTGTTCTGCAGTCGGACGACGCGCGCCCGAGAGGTGCTCCACCACTTTCCGCTCGCAGACTGGCGGCTCGGGAGTGCTTCTCAGGCCCTACATGCGGTCGCTCGTCGAGAAGTACCACTCGTGGATGGAAGACGAGTGGCTGCGAGGTGAGCGGCAAGCTGAGCATGCCTCAGGCTGCCTGGGGGAGCGGGTATCGCAGGCCGAGCCAGCGCGTCCCGTCCGGGCGCTTCCCTGCGCAACGCAGAGTGCACGGCGTCGGAGCAGTTGACAATGGACGAGGAGCTGGCCATGCAGGCCGAGTGGCGGGACGACGCGCAGAGTGAGCCGGGGACAGCGCAGCGCGGTCGGTGCCGCGCATCACGGCGGGAGGCTGGTGCGGAGTGAACGCGAGCCACGGCCCACTCCTGCTTCGCCCTGCCCGCGCAGAGGCCACGTTCATTGTGTTTGACAGGGCCTCGGCCGACCCCCGCACCCTTCCCGGGGCCGCGGCGGCCGAGAAGCCTGCGGCGGGAGACGTGGCTTGGTCTGAGGGCATGGTCGGCGACGTCAACCTGTTCCTGCTTGACGACGACGAGGGGGCCACGGAGGGGAGCGACGCCTTTCCGGAGTGCCGCACGGCTGAGGTCATGGTGATGACGGCAGAGCCGGGGCTGCGGCGCTCCGGGGTCGCCACGGAGGCTGTCGCGCTGATGCTGCGCTTCGGGGCCGAGCGGCTGGGGGTGCGCCGGTTCGTGGCCAAGATCTCGCAGAGCAACACCGCGTCGCTCAGGCTCTTCACGGAGCGCCTCGGCTTCGAGGTCTATCGCGAGGTGGAGGCCTTTGAGGAAACACACCTCAGGCTGCAGGTGACCGACGTCGCGAGGCCGCTCTCGAGGGCAGTGGAGGCGGCGGCGGAGGGCGGCGCTGGACCCGGCGCCGGCCCCAGCGGCGGCGCGGCCGAAGCTCCGTGCAAGCCCGCTGAGGCAGAGCCGTCCGCTTGGGAGGGGCGCGTGATGGCCCGGACTGGAGGCTGGGAAGTGGCTCCCTTCGAGAACCCCGAACCCTTTGAGTGATCGCCGGCGGCGGCCAGGCTGACCCCGGACGTCGTGGGCTCCTGCGTGTGGTTGTCTGTGCGCGCGGGGAGCTCACGCGGCGCGCGGTGCGTGCTTGCATGGGCGCGGTGTAATATCCCAAGTGTTTCGAATCCACTCGGCCCGGCCAACGCTGGCAGGGGCCTCGCCCACACGGGAGCGCGCAGGCGGGCCCGGTATTCTTCAGCGCCTGGGGGTGGGGTGGGGTGTGGTGCGATGGCCGGCGGCGGCGGCGGCGGCGGCGGCTACGCTAGCCTTCCTCAGCGGGCGGCTGGTCCTTGGCCACGTCCTCCCAGCCCGACCGCAGCGACGTGAGCTCCACGCGCCAGCGGTGCTCCGCCTCCTCCGCAGCGGCCATTTGGTCCCTCAGCGCGGCGATGAGCCTGTCCTTGCGCGCGACCACTCTCCGCGCCTCCTCGGCCGCCTGCTCGGCGGCGAGCCTAGCGGACTCCCGCGCCGCCTCCAGCTCCGCCCGGGCGGCCTTGGCGTCGGCTCGCGCCGCGGCCGCCCGCTCCTCGGCGCCCCTCATCGCCGCAGCGGCGTCCTCCCGGGCCTCCCGCGCCTGCCTCGCGGCGTCCTGCTGCAGTTTCGTCTGCGCCTCGCTGGCTGCGGACTCCGCTGCCCGCGCTGCCGCCCTTGCCTCTCGCGCGTCGTCCCCCGCGGCGCGAAGCCGCTCCCGCAGGTCCGCCTGCACCCCATCGGCCGCTGCCGACGCGGCGCGACTCGCCTCCTCGGCAGCCTCCGCGCGCTTCTCCGCCCGCTCCGCCCGCGACCGCCACTCTGCAGCCTCGTCGCGCAGCGACTCCGCCTCCCGCTCCCACTTGGCGCGAGCCTCCCTTACAGCCTCGGCCGCCTGCTCGCGGGCGCGGGACCCCTCCGCCTCGGCCTCGGCCGACATCCTCGTCATGGCGGCTGCCAGCTCGGCGTCGCGCTCGCGCACCAGCTCGGCCCGCACTCCGGCCGCCATGCGCTGACGCTCCTGCTGCAGCCGCGCCTCCATGTCCGCCCGGATGCGGGCCACCTCGTCCTGGACCCGCCGCCGTGCCTCCGCCGCCGCTGCGTCCCCCTTGGCCGCTGCTGTCGCCTCCGCCGCGCCCGCCGCCCGCTGCGCGTCCGCCACTCGGGCCGCTGCCTCGCTGCGCGCCGCTGCCAGCTCTGCCGCGTGCCGCTCGGCGTCTTCCCGCCTGGCTCGAGCGAGCCTCGCCGTCTCCTCCTCGTGCTCCGCGCGAAGGCGCCGTCTCGCCTCGGCGATCTCGCGCTCCGCTGTCGCCTCGGCCGAACGCACCCGCTCTCGCCAAACGGCCGCCTCCGCCTCTTTGGCGCGAGCCGCGGCCTCCTCGGCCTGCCTGGCTGCCGTCTCGGTGCGGAGCACGCCGCCAAGGCTTCCATCCTCGGCCTGGCGAAGCACGCGCGCCTCGTGTTCGGCCATTTGCTTCGCCGCCTCCTCCCGCACTCTGGAGAGGTCTGACCTGCGGCGTCAAGCAAACTCGCGGGGCACGGCGCGGGGGGGGGGAGGCGCCGGGGACTTGCGAAGGGGCCAGGCGCTGCAAGACCAGGCGCGCCGCCGCGGCGGCGGGCGGCTAGCTTGCTTGGGCGCGCGCGTTGCAGTTGCGGTTTCTCGTTGCGGCTGCGGCTGCGGTTTTGTCTGCAGCCAGCAGTGGGCCAGCAACGCACCTGTGCTTGTCCATAAGGCGGCGCACTTCGGGCTCCAGGCCGCGAATGGTGGCCTCCCGGACAGCGGCCTCCCGCTCCTTGATCGCCTTGTCCCTCCTGGCGCGCTCGCCGCTCGCCCACGCCTCCTTGGCCGCGCGAAGGGCGCGCTCCTGCCCCTCGGCTAGCTCGCGAACGCGCCGCTCCACGGCACTCGAAGCGGCCTCTGCACGGCGGGTCATCTCTGCGGCACCGGCAACACGCGCGCGGGGGACGGGTGAGGGGAACAGGGGTGTGAAGGGGGGGTGGCTGTCGACCAAATTGAACGCGCTTCCCGCCAGCGGGTGAGGGCCTTGCGGGCTGCTCAAGCAAGCCAGTTGAGGCGGCTCCGGAATCCAGCCAACTTCCGCGGCTTGCGCCGGGCATCCCGGCAGCTAGCTGTCCGCTCACCGTCCGCCCGGGTCGAGAGTGCTTGCTTGTCCGCAAGAAGCTCGTCGATGAAGGCCAGATGTCGCTCGGCCGCGCTGTCAAACTCGGCCTTTTGCTTCCGCAGCGCCTCCTGCTGCTCTTGCTGCATTGCGCTGCGAAACGGCGCCGGAAAATCGCACGGCGGGACGGAGGATCGAATACACAGAGCGGGGGGGGAGGGGGTGATGCGCAGTCAGCGCAGCAGCCAAATGCGCGCGGGCGGGGACCAAGACCCCACCCGACACTCGCAATCAAAGACCCTGTTCGCACCCGCCGCCCCCCCCCCCCCGAGTTCCACCGGCAGCGGCCCCGGCAGCGGCCCCGGCAGCGGCCCCCGCAGCTGCACTCACCTCGCCTGCGCCTGCATGGCCCGCTTGGCCTCCGCCAGCTGCGACCGCGCAACGGCTAGCTGCTTGCCCTTGTCGCGCGCCTCCCGCGTCAGCGTCTCCAGCTTGCTCTTGACTCCGCGGAGCAGGCTCGCGGGGTCCGCCGCGCCCAACGCCGGCGCTGCCTTGCTCGAGCCGCGGCCACTCCGGCTGACCGAGCCAGGGGTGCCCCCCACCGACGAGCCGGGAGGGGCCTCTCCGCGGCGCGAGGGGGGGCCGGCCTGGCTCCGATGCCGCTCTGCGTCTCCGCTTGCAAAGTGAGGCCAGCTGTCGCCGCTGCTTGGCGGGGATGCCGCTGGCCCCGCCCCGCCTCGCGACCGGCGCCTGGCCGCCAGCCGCGCGAGCTCCGCCTCCTCCGCAGCCGCGGCCTCGTCGTCGTCGATGGTCCAATGACTGCCCTGAGATTGGGCCGACCCACGATCAGGTGCGGGGCGCCTGTTCCCCGGCGGAGTCGTTGCGGCCCCCGCGTCCGCCTCGCTCGCGCCAGCGCCCACCGCCCTCTCGACTGCGGCTGCTGCGGGCTGCGCGCCGCCGCGCCACGCGCCCCCAGCGTGCGCCGCTCGCGCCTCAGGGACCGGAGCCGGGGCGGGTTCCGGGGCAGTGGCGTGGGGGGGACTCGGCGCGACTCTCTGGCTGCCTTCGCCCGTCCCCTGGCGCTCCACAGCGGCTTGGTGCGGCGGGCTCTGAGCCGCCCGTGGGCGGGGCTCCGAGCGCTGCGGCGAGCCTCGCGAACGCGCCGGAGAAGGGGAGGGCGGGGGCGCGCCACCGCTCGACTCTGCTGGGCGGGGCTGCTCCGCCGCGGACGACGCCTCCGCATCCGCCACGGCCTGCAAAAGGGCGTCGGCCTCGGCGCTGCAGCGGCGCGGCGGCGCCTCGACGGAGCGTGACCCGCCCTCCGTGTGCGGCGCTGGGGAGGTCCCGGAGGCAGGGGCTGGGGCGGCGTCTGCCGATTGCGCTTGGCGTGCTGGGGAGAGCCTGTCGGCCGCCTTGGCGCTGCCCGGTGCTCGAGGGCCGGCTGCAAAGCCTGCGTCGCCCTCGTCGCCTGCTGCGCCCCGCGAGCTTTGGCCGCCCTTCCGCCTGCGGGATGGCGTGACCGGCGACCTGGGGCGGCTTAGGCGAGCAGGGGAGCCCCGCGCCGCCCCAGCCTCGCGCACAGCAGTCGCAATTGCCTTGTCGGGCGTGCCCTGGGCGCCTCCGCGAGGCGATCTGGCTGGCAGGGAGGGAGCGCGCACAGGCGCCGCTCCAGGCACAGCCGCAGCAGAAGGAAGCCCCAGCGGCGCCTGCAGGAGCTGCTGCATCTCGGCGCGCCTGGCAGCCTGCGAGCCGAGCGAATGCACGGGCAACGGCGAGCGCATCACACGCACACACTCACAAAAGCACTGCATCGGAGCCGAAGGGGCTCCCGCGGAGGCGCGTGCGCGGTCGGCCGCCTCACCAGGTACTGCCGGCGCATCCGCACAGACGCGGAGTCCATCCTCGCGCAGCTCGCCGCGAGAGGACGCGTGGTCGCGAGGCCGCGGTCGAGCCGGGCCGGCAGAGCCGGCGGCCGCCGCAAGCGCAAACGGGCGGGTGCAGCGCGGAGCCGCCTGGCCCACACTGGGGTCCCTCGGGTGGCGCGACCCATGGCCCACTCGTCGTCCATCCGCTTCGGCGGGACGGTGTCAATGGGAATCACGTCTAAGCAGGCCGGAATCAAGCAGCGCGAGCAGGGCAACATTCCCCGCATGCTGGAGAGCAAGAAGCGCACCATCGGCGTGAGAACGCGCGCGCAAGCGCAGCGGCAGAAGCACGCCGGGTCGGTCTTAAATTTGCAGCGCCTCCCTGCGCGGCGCGCTGGCACGGGGCTCAGGCCGCAGACTGCTTGGGCCGGCGTTCGCGCAAGAGAAGCCCGTTGCAGTGCTGCGGCGGAGCGCGCGGAGCAAGCGAGTCCTGCGTGCCGTCGAGGCCATTCCTGACCCCCGCAGATTGACAGGTCGGCGCTTGACGATGCTGTCGCGATGCACGGGGCTGACGCCGAGGCGAGGGCGGCCCGCGACGCCGCAATGGGTGAGCGAGCTGTTTGCAGGTGCCACGCTGGCGCCAGTGCCGCGGAATTGGCTTGCCCGCACACCAGCACTGCGCCTTGTGCGTGTCCGCCAGTCGCGTTTGGTGTGCGCGCGTCCCTCCCAACACCCCTGTGGCGGCGATGCGCAGTGGCGGCGATGCAGGCTGCGGCGGCAGAGGCCGACGCGCGCGAGGCCGAGGAGGCCGAGCGGGCGCGCTCCGAGCTGGAAGCCCTGCGCGGGGCGTGGGAAGCGCAGCGCGACCGAGGGTCGAGGGCGGAGTGGGATCTCTCGGACCCCTCGGCTCTGAGCCGCGACCTCCCTCCGCGGGATGCCGACGGCACGCCGCTGCCGGGCGTGGGCCCGTCCAGCGGCCAGGTGTTCGAGGGCGAGCGGCTCGAGGACCCCTCTATCGACCAGGAGGCCCGCCGTCAGCTGATCGAGGCGAATGACGCGCTGCTTCGGGCCAAGGCGGCTCATGCGGCCAGCGAGCGGGCGGCGGAGGCTGCCGCTGCCGCCGCGGCAGCAGCTGCCGCCGCGGATGCGGACGCGAGGGAGGAGGACGAGGCTGCTGCGCGGCGGCGGGAGCTGGCTCGCATTGCGCAGGAGAACCGCGCGCTTGCGCGGGCGCGCGCTCTGGAGCGGGAGGCAGAGAAGCGCAGAGACGAGGAGGAGCGACTCGCGTCTCTCAAGGCGGCCAGGGAGAGTGCGATGCTGGCCGAAACCCACGGCGTGGCGGCCGGAGCTGGCGGCCGCATCCGGCGGGACCACTTCAAGGGCATGTCCCAGGAGCAGATGGAGCGCCTGCGGGCGGTGCAAGCCAGCCAGATGGCCCAGCTGCAGGCGCAGCGCGAGGCGGAGAAGGCGGCCGAGGCTGCGGCAGCGGCCACGGCCGCCGCGGTGGCGGCGGACGCCGATGCAAGGGACGCAGCGGAGGCCGAGAGGCGGCAGCAGGAGCAGCGGCAGTACCTGGCCGAGATCAAGGCTCAGCAGCGGGCCGACCGCTTGCGCAGGCAGCGGGAGGAGCACGGCCGCCGTGAGAGGTTCGATGAAACCGCCGACGGCGTCCTCTCCTGCTTCGGGAAGTCTCTTCGCTGAGTTGCAGAGCCTTCCCTGCGCGCGGCGCCGCTGGCAGAGCCTGCCCTGCGCGCGCGATTGAGGGAGAAATGCGCGAAATCGGCAGGCAGAAGCGCGCCCTCGCTCGTGGACGGCTGGACGTGTGAGTGCATGGAGTGATTTGCGTGAGGTGGAGACGGGGGGCGTTGCAGGCTGTGGCGGCTGCACGCGGTGTTTGTGTGTGCGTGTGTGGGGGGGGACGGGAGGAAGGCCAGTGCACAGCAATCCCACGCCGACACAGCCGGCTTATTCGGGCCATCAGTGTTGCTGCTGGGTGCCCCAGCCAACACGGCTGCGACGCCCGCCACACAACCCGGTGTCACGCGCGCCGCATGCATGGGATGGCGGGGGGCCTCTGGCTGAGGCTGCAGCGGACCAAGGCGCTCGCTCTGCGCGACGGCTGCGCGGGGGCGAGCGGCCCGCCACGCGCTACTGCCTCGAGGGCGGCAGACGGCTTCCGGCCGCGGCGGCGCCCCACGGGTCCTTGGCCGCCTCGTCCGCCTGGGAGGGGCGCCGGCGCCTGAGGCCGGGGGCGGGCGCTGCGCTGGAGGCTGCCCGCTCCGAGGCCCGGGCGGCCATCGTCCGCTCCAGGGTGCGCGCCGCCGCCTCGGCCAGCAACGCCTCCGTGGCGCCCTCGTCGTCGCCGGCCTCGACCCTCTCGCGAACCGTCCGCAGCATGGTCTGGCGGTGGCCCTCGCCACGGTGCCGGATGCATGGCGTGGCCGCCGTGACGGCGTAGACGACCATGGCGCACACCATCACGATGACCGCCTCCGCCTTGCTCAGCGCTGGGGACATGGTCACCATCAGTGCCATGGCCAGAATGCCCAGCAGCAGCCCTGCCTCGCCCGTGAACTGCCGAAGGCACGCGGATTCCATCGCAGCGGCCTCCTTGGCGTCGCGCGGCGGCAGGTTCAGCACCGCCCTGCCGCCCTCCAGGGACACAGAGGCGCCCTCCCCGAAGAAGTCGGTCACAGCGGCCTGGAGGAGGCTCTCCACTCCTTGCCGCGTCTCCGGCCGGAGGCGGCGCCCAGAGGGTCCCCCGGCGCCAGAGGCGGCCCTGCCACCGGCTCCGGCCCGGCCCTCAAGCATGGCGGCGAGGGCCTCGCTCTCCATCCGAGCGGCGGCGTCGCCACCCACCCATCCCTCCTCGCCGTCCGCCTCCTCCTCTGCCCGCTCCAGCGCTGCCGCAGCCTCCTCTGCCGCCCGCCGCGCCGCCTCCGCCTCCGCCCGGCGCCTCGCCTGCGCCTCAGCCAGCATGCGCTCCTCCGCCGACTCCACCCGCAGGAGCCGCCGCTGGGCGGACCCGACGGCCTCGCCGCCCTCCGTCACCAGCGTGAGCATGTGCGCCACGGAGCTGCGATCGTCGCCCCGCTGGCAAATGTCCTCCCGCAGCGTGGGGCCCAGCGGGGGCTCGATTCCCCCGCCGGCAGCTTCCGGGACAGAGGACGCCTTGGCAACGGCCACAAGGCGGGTCTCCGTCTCAACGGCCCCGGAGGGCGCCTGTCGGGCCCGCACGGCAAAGAAGGGCGCGCTCTTGCCGGCGTCGCCGTGGGGAACGAGGCGCCAGTTGCCGTCGAGCATCACGCGCCACTGGTGGGCCAAGGCTGCGCCAGATGCGGGCCCCCGCATGTCCCAGCGCAGGCTCCACGCCGTGTGGTGCATGGTGATACTGCCCCCCCGCGGGGGGGAGAGGCGTGCCCGCAGGAGCGCCGCCAGCCGCGGCGAGACGCCCTCCAGCGCCGCCTCGATCGGCTGCGATCGACCGGCGTCCACCTGCCAGCGACCCGACAGGTCCAGCAGGTCCAGCGAGGTCCGGGCTCTGCCAGCGCCGGCCCCCACGACAGAGCTGAGCTTGCTGGAGAGGCGGGACGGCGCGAGCGAGCGGGCACCCTCGTCGGTGCCGGGGCTCCCCACGCTGCTGGCGGCTGCTGCGCCGCTGGTGTCGGACCCGGCCGCGTCGGCGGCCGCTGCCTCCGTGGGCGCCGCCGAGGCCTCGGACGCCGCACTGACCGTGCCCTCCGCTCGGCGGAGCGCCTCCGCCTCCGCCTTCTCCAGGCCCTCCAGCGCGGAGTTGTCCAGGAACCGCAGCTGGTGCGCCGCCGGTGTGCTCCCGTACTCCCCGGGTCCGAAGCCCCTGCGCTTCGACTTGGCCCCTGAGGAGACGGGCTTGAACACGCGAACGGTCGAACGGGCCCGCCGGCCGTCGTTCACCGACTCTCGCACCTCCACCACCACCACCTGGCTTGGGAGGAGCGACTCCGTCACGATGGCACCCTCAGGGCTCTCAGCCAGAATGCCCTTTGTAGCCTCGCAGGCCGTGACGGCAGACGACAAGTCCTCCGTGTCGGCCTCGTTGGCTGAAGCGGAGGACGCGGCTGCAGCCGCGCCGCCCCCCCGGTCGGACCCGCCGCCACCGCCGCCACCGCCGCCGCCGCCGCCGCCGCCACCGCCGCCGCCACCGCCGCCGCCGTGGCTGGCCTCGCGGATGGCCTTCATCGCCCTCGCCCGGGCCCCGACCTGCCAGCCGCGAACGGCCACCTCGCCCTTGTCGGACGGCTTGCACCGGCAGCGCCCGTCCAGGATGACCATAGACCGCGAGTCGCCGTAGGAGGTGCGGTCCACGGTGCACCACACGCCGCCGGCCCACTCCCCAGCAGGCCGTTCGTCGACGTCCTCGCCCGCCTCCTCCAGCTCCTGGTCGGTGGGAGGCCCCACCGGCCGGTGGTGGGCCTCAGTCGTGACCTCCAGGTTCGCCACGGTGCTCCTTGCAATCCCTGCGGACGGGGGCGCGCGGCACTAACGGCTGGGGGCGATGGTGAGCCGATGGGGGTCTCGTGGGGGGAGGGGGGAAGTGCGGGAACGGCTGGCGGCTCTGCTCGCAGCTCTGCTCGCGGCTGGCCGGCGGGGTCAATCGACCGGCTCACAGGGCACTCCCAGCGCCTCCAGCACGCCGTGGGGCGGGTCTCCCGCCTTCTTGTCGACCTTCCAGGTCCCGGACTGGTCCCACTTCGCCCTGGGCATGTGCTTCGAGGCGGCAAGTGTCCGGCGCGCTGCTGCGACGTCGGCCTCCGACGGGGCCTCGCCGCGGGGGGCCGCCGGGCTGCTCTGGCGGCCAGGAGCGCCGGCCCCTGCGGGAGCCGCCTCCCCGGGCGCCGTGGCGACCGTGCGGCCGAGCGATGCCCACTGCGCTGCGAGCGACTCCCTGGCCGCCTGCTCTGCGGCCTCGGCGGCAAGGCGCTCCCCCTCGTCCTCCAGCTTCGTGTAGAAGATTACGGCCTCGTGACGCGTGTCGCCTGCCTTGAGGACGCGCGTAGTCTGCGAAGCGGGTGCGCTTGCAAGCGAGCGAGCGAGCGTGCCGGCGGGAGGGGCGGTTGCGGCAACCGCGGCAGCCCCAGCGGCGAACCGAGCACGAGGAGCAGAGCGTGGCGCGCCACCACGACACCAGCAGCGCTCTCGCCACGACCGGGGCGGAGCCGGGCGCCTGCGCGCGCGCCAGCCGGGACTCCGGTGCGCCCCGCCGATGACGCTTCGGGGCGCAGCGGCCGACGCGGCGATGCGCCCCGAAGCCAACTGCTGCAGACTCACTTGCTTCATCCGGGTCCGGGACACGAGCTCGCGGCGGTCAACGCTGGTCAAAGCGCGCTTTTGCCAGGCAGTTTCCACAACCACGGCCTCGTCCTCCTCTTCCCACGCCTTCACTAGCACCTGCTCGCCCGAGTTGACCTTCTCACGGACGATTCCGTCAAGCAAGTGCGTCTCTGTCAGGGTCCCCATGCTGGCAATGGTCTCAATCATGAGGCGGGTGCGCGAGTGCTCAACTTGGAGCGTCGTGACCACGTTGCCCATCAGGAAACGCGCGAAGCCGCCAACTCCCAACGCCTCCATCAGCGCCGCGCGATCGCTGCTCGTCGAGGTGTCCATGACCCACCTGCCGGACAGGTTGCGAATGGCGGGAACGTCGTCGTCATGGTCCTCGCCGTGCTTGGCGGCCATCTGGCTCTCGAACACCTGTTCGCTGCTCCCCGCTGTATCCACGGCAGCGATGCCCCCGCAGCGCGATACGCAAGCGCCCGCGCGTGCTCCAACCGAACTGGGCTGGCTGCAGCCCAGGGGGAGGGTGCGACGAGCGGCCGCCAGCGCGGCTTTCCCTGATCCTGCAGCGCGGCAAATATTTGCGCGGCGTTTTGTGCCGTTGACATGATCTGGCGGGCTCGCCCGCGCAGCGCCCTGGGATCCCGACGCCAAAAACCAGAGCTCAATCTGACAGGGGCAAGCCAGCGACCTGCGCCCGCCAGGCCACGCGTCTCGGGAAGCTACAGCCGCGCGCGCGCCGGAACACCCCACAGTCACGATGCGGCGGTGCCAGGGGCAGCTCTGTCCCACCGGCACGCGCTGCAACCACTGCCTCGTTGCCGCCGCCTTTTCCAGCCGCTTCGGCACGGCTCCCAGGCGCGCACACCAAGAGGGCGGCAGCCTAGCGGGCAGGTTGCCAGGCCCAGAGGCCACGCCGGGCCGGCTCCCCCGCGCTGCGCAGGATGGACGGCAGTCCCTCGCCCGGGTATTTCGCGGTTAGCGACATGTTCGCGGCACGAGAGTGGCTCCCCGCCGGCAACGTCGACAACCAGGTGTCTACGGCCTTTGCCGTGCTGCTCTTTCTGGTGTGGAGCGCAACTTGCTTCGCTCGCCGGCGCAACTCTGCGTTCCTCAAGGTGAGACACCCCGGCGCAGGCCAGGTCGCTTGCGCTGCCGCCGCCGCCGTGCCGGTGCGGACGCCCCTGTCTGGCCGCGCAGTCCACGCGTAGTGCAAGGGGGCTGCGCGTGAGCGGAGATCCCCACTGGCGTGCGGGTGCCACGCAGCGCGGGCTGAAGCGCTTGCCCGGCGCTTCACGCGTCGCTGAGCAGGAGCTGCCTCTTGCGTTGGTGCGCGCAGGCCCGCATGTGGCAGCTCGTCCTCCTCCAGACGTTCGCCCTCTACATGAACATGGCCGTGTCCGTGCGCAAGGAGCTGGTCGCATTTTGGTTCTGCTCGACCGAGGCGCCGGCGCCGGGGCTTGAAGGAGCGATGGCAGCCATCTCAAGCCAGCTGCGCCTGCCGTGGGAGACCGTGCTGTCCGTAGACGAGTGCACCTCCGAGGCAGGCCTGTACACCACGCATGGGGACTCGTGGACCACGTACAGACCGCCAGAGACGGCCAAGACCTTGTCCCTAAAGTCCTCGCAATGGCAAGCGCCGTTGTCTTGCGCCTCCCGTGTCATCACGCCAGAGCTCAGCCTCGCGAACTCCAGCGTTGCGCACGCGATCGGGCAGTTTCGGCCCTTTTCAGCGCTGTTTTTGCGAACCCGGAACGAGGACGAGGCCGCGCGTTTGACCGAGGCAGCGGTGCAGATTCGCACGGCCGACGAGAACGGGGTGACGGCGCTGCGCTTCGACCACCAGCCAACGCAGACGACGTCGTCTACGCGCTTTGCGCTCTTCGCGGACAACCCGATGCAGGCAACGGCCGGGCTGGTGGACGGGGTGTTCTACAGGCCGACGTGGTTCCACTGCGCGTCGCGCCAAGGCCTCGACGTGCGCCGGGCGGAGCAGGACTGCCGCGTCGACATCGTCATGTCTACGGCGTGCGCGGGGCTCATCTTCTCCGTCATTCTCATGCGAATGATGCGGCTTGCGGACCTGGCCGAGATCCAGGGGAGCGCCAGCGAGGAATGGACGTCGCGTGCGGACGCTGAGCGAACCCGCGTCCTGCGCAAGCGAAGCGGGGGCTCACTCTGGATGCAGCTTCGCCGGTTTTTGCACCTGCAAATCGGCCCCTTCATCCTGAACATGACCTTTCTGGGCACAAGCTACTTGCGCGGCAGCTCTCCCTGCGACGCTGGAGAGCTCGCCACGTGGTTCTCCTTCGCCGTGGTGCTCTGGTTCCTCCCCTCAATCATCTCCAAGGGCGTGATGCGAATATCGAGCTTCCGGGAGTCGCTGGGCATGCGCACCGAGGTGCTCGCTCTCTCGGCGGTGTCCACAGTGTCCGTCTTTGCGCCGTCGGCCGCGCGCCAATTGCTGTTTGAGTTCGCAGTGGGGGTGGCCTTCGTGCGAGCGCTGCTGTGCGCCATGGGCATTTTCGCCTCTGCTGCTCTGCCAGCGCATTGGGCGGCCGTGGAGGTGTGGCAGCGGCGTGGTCGGTGGGGCGACGGACGGCAGCATCGGGGCCGCGGCAGCGGCCGCCGAGGCGCTGGCCGGTGTGTTTGGCAGGCCGCGGCCACCGTGACGATTCATGTCCTTGCCTTCCTGGACAACTGCCTCTCCCCCTTCGTCTTGCTCTTCGGCTGCTCCGTGTCCCTGCTGCGCTGCTGCTTCTCGGCTGGGAGTCGTGCAGCGTCGGCTCGCGGCGGAAAAGCACCCTCCGTCGAGTTTGACCTTGGGACAGACTCCGTCGCGCATGCTGGAGCCCGTTTGTCCCCAAGCAACCGCCCCCGACAGACAGCGGCCGACGGCGGCGACTCGTCGCTGTGGGGACGGATAGCGACCGGCGGCGCAGCGGCGGGCTCCCCCACCCCCGGTTCGGTCAACCAGGGAGCTGCCTCCCAGGCGCTGCTGCTCGAGTCGGTGCTCAGGCACCCCAGTGCCCGGACGCACCTGCTGCAGGTAAGCCCTCCGCTCCGTCGCGCGCCTCGCGTCCCAGGCCCCTCGCGCGCTGCCTCTGCGATGATCCGTGCCGCCAGCCGCGCGACCGCTCTCGCCGCGAGAGGCGCCTTCCACCGCCCTCGCAGCACCTCCGTCAGGAGTTTTGCGTGGAAACGGCCCTGTTCGTGCTGGACGTGTGGCGTCTCAACGACGACGTGGAGGTCCACGATGACGACGTGCCCGAGGCGGCAGCTCGCATCTGGACGACCTACATTCGGGCCGGGTCCGAGCGGTGGGTCAACCTCAGCTCCATGGCGGTCAGCCGCGTGTCACGGGAGCTTCAGGCTCTCAACGAGGCCGGGCTTGCGCTTGCCGGCACGCCCGGTTACGTGAGCGGCACTTCGGACGATGACGACGTCGTCATGCCTGTGATCCGCTCCAGCCTGCCAGAGCGCCAAGCCAGCCGCGCGCTCTCAAGCAGCAGCAGCAGCAGGCCAGCTGCCCACCCCACATGGCTGCAGCCCCGCTCTGCAGCTTCGCTGCAGCCCGGGGCGGGCGCCCATCGCGGGAAGGAGGCAACGTCGACGCACGTGGCAGCCGCCACATGGCAGGCGCAGCCCTGCCCCCCGCGAGGACCTGTCTCGCCAAAGCTGCGCCCTGCGATCGAGCTGGGGCTGATCGAGCGAGCTCGTCACGCCTTCGACCAGGCCAGCAAGCTCACGCTCCGAACGCTCAGAGTCGACAACTTTGCCCGATTCCAGCGGACCGATGCGTTCGTCAAGGCCCAGGCTGCGTTGCAGATTGCAGCCGACACTGTTGTCAGCTACGAGAGTCACTCTAGTGGCGATGGCGGCATAGATATGGAGCGCTACAGCGCACATTGAGGCCGCTCTGGAATTTTTCGGGTCGTGCCACAGCGTCGTGCAGGCTAGCTGCAGCTCTTGTGCTTGGCATGGCGCCCATCGGTCCCGTCCACAGAGTACGTGCCCCCCCCCCCCCTCCGTTCCGCACAGTTGCTTGTTTGCGTGAGCGTGTGTGTGTGTGCATCGGATTGGTCACGGGGTCGGCAAGCCTGCAGATGAATCGGTTGACAAAGCTCTCGTCGCCTGGGTCGCTCAGCTGCCCTGCCTGTGACGCCAGACAACGGGCCAACACCGGCAAAGACGCACCCAACAGGCAGGCTCACGGGGCTGCCTGGGCAGACGGCGCGCACTCACGCGCGGCAGCCCAGGCGGGCAAACCAAAACGCAAGGAGGCCCAACCAACGGGCCCTCGACATTCAGGCTGTGCTCAGACCACGAAGAGCACGAGGGAGATGGCCATGACGATCATGCCCGCGAAGACGGACGCAGACGTGACAGTGTCCTCCGGGTCGTAGCGGCGCGCGGTCGGGAGGAGCTCCTTGACGCAAATATAGATCATCATGCCGGCCACGAGCCCGAAGATGACGGCGTAGGCGATGGGGCTGAGCGAGCCCTGCAGGGCCAGCCAGACGATGCCGGCGCCTACTGGCTCGGCCAGCCCCGAGAGCACCGCCCAGAAGAAGGCCTTCCACCGCGAGCCCGTGGACCAGTACAGCGTGGTTGCGACGCAGATGCCCTCAGGGATGTTGTGAATCGCGATGGCGATGGCGAGCGTGGCGCCAACGGCCGGGTCGGCAAGGGCCCCCACGAAGGTGGCAGCCCCCTCCGGGAAGTTGTGCCCGGCCAGGGAGATGGCGGAGAGGATGCCTGTCCTGCGCAGCTTGCGGTCATGCAAGGTGCTGGAAGCCGCGCCCACCTTCTCGCCCGCAGGCCTGCCCGAACCAGCACCGTCTGCCTCTGTTCCGTGGGACTGGCAAGCCTTGCCGTCGCTGGCCGCGCCTTGGGGGGCAATGGGCGACGAGGGGAGGTCAGACCGCGTGGTCGCGTCGTCCGAAACGGGTTGCGCTTCCGAGAGCTCAACGTCGCCTGCGCCGGCCGCGGCAGCCGAGGCAGCCGAGGCAGGAGCCACGCCTCCTTCCTCGTCGCTCGGGGGCGCGGTGGAGCGCAGGCGCAGGGGCACCGCGACGCCTTCGTCGCACTCATCGGCGCACGTTCGGCCGTGCTCGCAGTGCTCGCCGCCTCGCTCCGTCCGCTGCTTGGCCTCGGCCTCGGCGTCCTCAGCTGCCATCGCGGCTTGGAACTTTTCCATGTCGGGGGGCTCGTGCATCTCGTGAGAGGACGGGTCGATCAGTTCAAGCAGGCCGTGGAGCAACGCCACCAGAAGCATGCCGCCGAACACCGTGCCAGTTGTCGCGGCCGCAGCGGCCCCGGGCGAAAGCCCCGACGCCTCGAACGCGTCCCTCGACTTGACGAAGATCTCCACGAACGACACATACAACATCACGCCGGCAGAGAGCCCAAGGCAGGCCGCAAGAAGCCGCGTGCTGCCGAGCTGGACGCAGCCGCGGAACAGCACGAGCGCCGCCCCCACGGCAGTTGCCGCCCCGGAGGCAGTCACCAGGGCGAAGGCAATCCCAACATTGTCCTGCACAGACGCAGACATGCCCGGCAGCCGCCAGAGCGACGCCTGTGCGGACTCGGTCCGCCCTCCGTCGCAAAAGCAGGGCAGAGCCAGGGCCGATCCGCAGAAAACGCACGAGTCGCCGCCCCGTTCGGGCCGCGCGCACTGACCGCTCCCGGAGCTGGCGAGAGCAGCCAGGCTAGCACTGCCGCTATGCTGGCTAACGCATCCGTTGCAAGGGCCGCCCGCGCGGCCGCCTCCGGTGAGGCCTTCCCGGCACTCCCCACCGCGCGGTGAAGGCATCCGCAAGCGCTGCAAGCAGCTCTCGCCACCTCCCTCCCCTCGCCCCGCTGGGGCACAAGACTGGGCGACAGCTGCCCATCGCAACCGGGCTTCAAGCGCTGGCTCCCCGCTTCATCCCGTCGGGCGCTTCTCGCAGGTGCCCGCACCATGGCGACATCGGTGTCTGGCCTCAACTCGCGCGTCTGCGCCGTCCTCGGCGGCCAGTGGGGCGACGAGGGCAAGGGCAAGCTGGCCGATGTCCTGGCCAAGAAGTGAGCGCACGCCTGACAGCACACTCGAGCAGTGCTGCACCAGCAGCGCGGCTAGTCGCCTTGGGTCACCGCTTCGTCCCTCTCGAATCTCGCCCCTCCGGAAGCGATGCGCTCCTTCCCGCGCAGCTATGACATCGTTGCCCGCTTCAACGGAGGCGCCAACGCTGGCCACACCGTGGTGGTGAATGGCAAGAAGTTCGCCTTCCACCTGCTGCCCTGCGGCCTCATCCACCCGCACACCCAGAACCTGCTCGGCAACGGCGTGGCCGTCGACCTCGACGCCCTCGACGAGGAGACTGCCCCGCTCGAGTCGGAGGGCATCGAGTGGCGCAACCGCCTCTTCATCTCCGACCGCGCCCACCTCGTCACCTCGGTGAGCCTTGCCGGCGCGCGCGGACTTCCTGCTTCGTCGTCCTGGCAGCTGACCAGCGCCTCGCTGCCATGCCCCCTCCCCTCCGGTCTTCCCGCTCGGCTCCCCTCCCCCCTCACCAGCACGACCACCACCATCACTCCCTCCCCCCCCCCCTCCCTCTTGGCCCCTGGCATGCCCGTCCCCGCGCTCCGCGCAGTTCCACAAGATCGTCGACGGTCTTCAGGAGACACGGCGCGCCAAGGGGGCCATCGGCACCACCAAGAAGGGCATGGGGCCCTGCTACACCGCCAAGGCAGCGCGCTCCATGGCGCTGCGCGTGGGCATGCTCCGCCACTGGGACAGCTTCGCAACCCACTTCCGCAACGTGGTGGAGGACCACCAGCGCCTCTACGACTTCGAGTACGAGACCGAGGCTGAGCTTGAGCGGATCCGCGAGCAGGCCAGCCGCGTCAACCCCATGGTCGTGGACGGCGTGCACATGATCAACAAGGCCTACGCTGACGGCCGCAGCATCATCACGGAGGGCGCCAACGCCCTCATGCTGGACCTCGACTTCGGCACCTACCCCTACGTCACCTCCTCCTCCACGGGCGCTGGCGGCATCTGCACGGGTCTTGGCCTCTCCCCCAACAAGGTCGAGTCCAGCATCGGCGTGATGAAGGCATACACCACCCGTGTAGGCAGCGGTCCCTTCCCCACCGAGCTCACCGACTCGCGCGGCGGCGGCGACCTCCCTGACTTTGCCCCGGGCACGGACATTGGTCTCCACCTCCAGACGGTGGGCGCGGAGATCGGCGTCACGTGAGCACACGATGCGATGCCTGCCGCCCCCTCCCCGCTGCGCAGCATGCCGCCGTCTCCCCCCCCCCCGCCACTTCCTCCCCGCCCACGCCGCCCCCGCCACCCTGCTCTCGCCGCACGGCCGCCGCCCGCCAGCCAGGCACCGCACGTTCCACGCGCCTCTTCGTCTCCCCGGCCTCCCTCCCTCCCGCTGCCCGCCCGCCCATTCGCAGAACTGGGCGCAAGCGCCGCTGCGGCTGGCTCGATGCTGTTGTGATGCGCTACTCGCACATGGTCAACGGATATGCCTCGATCAACATCACCAAGCTCGACGTCCTTGACGAGCTCGAGGAGGTTCGCATCGGTGAGGTGGTGACGAACGCATGGTCGCGCGCGATCGCAGCCGGCAGGCCACCCGGGCGAGTGTGGTGCGGGCGCGGGTATGGAGGTGGGCGGCTGCGGCGGCCGCGTGTTGGCTTTTGCCCGCTCAACGCTTCGGCCTGTCCCTCGTGCGATTGGCACGGGAAGCATGCTGCCCCCGGCACTCAACTCCCTGGCTCGCGCCCCCGGCCCCCCTGCCCCCGCGCCCGTTGCAGGCGTGGCGTATTCCCTTGACGGCCAGGTGCTGCCTCCCGGCATGATGCCGTCGACGCTCGAGGACCTCGGCCGCGTGGAGGTGCAGTACGAGACCATGCCCGGCTGGCAGACGTCCATTGCCGACTGCCGGTCCTGGGACGACCTCCCGGCAAACGCACAGGCGTACATTCGCAGGGTGGAAGAGCTGGTCGGCTGCCCCGTTTCTTGGGTTGGCGTCGGCCCGGGCCGCGAGGCCATGCTGCAGCTTTGCGATTGAGACCCTGGTTCCGATTCGACCGCAGCGCGTGCCTGAGACCAGCATGACACCTAGTTGGGCACCGCAGCCTCCGTTCGCACACTTTCTTTTGGGTTCGGGGCGCACTCAGTGTGCTGCTGAACTGGATGAGTGCCACAGGGCCGCGCGCACGTTCGAATTTCATTCCTTTACCCTCCGCGTCCACGCTTTGCACGAGCGCGACTCCGTAGCCTTGCCTCAGCGCATCGGCAGGCACAGCTGCAAGTCCCCCTCCGTCGCGTTTTCGATCTGCGCTGGCAATTGCGCGTAGCGACTGTGCCGTGCACTCTGCTCTGCCTCTTCTCAAGGCGCCAACGCATAGCAAAGTTGGCTGGTGGCGAGTGCTGCCGCCAGTCCCGAGGTGCAGGGGAGGTCCCGGGGCGTTGCCGCCTCGGGGCGCGATGGAGGTGGGGCAAATCGGTTTTGCTGTCAGAGGTTTCGCAGGCGGGACGGTGGTTATTATGTTTGCTCTCTGCACCTTGTTGTCATCGCCTCCAGAAGAGAGTCAACTCGCAAGAAGGCGCCTGCAGGCCGGTTGCGCAAAGCAGCGTAGTCCGGGGTGCGCAGCCGTTATGCGACCGCAAAGGGCACTGACAAACAGCCCCCTGAATGGGAACAAGCGGTCTTGGGGCCACAAGGGCAAAACATTGACTTGTACTTCCTGCCCCTGCTATCGACGAATAGTCAAGAAGCTTCGCGGCATCTGCTGGACGAGGCTTGCCAGCTACTTGAGTGGTCGTGGCTTCGGCTCCTACGCACTGGGCCACCGGGAGGGGCGCCTGCTGCACAATGTCAGTTGCCAATATCTTGGCGAGCTCATATCGAGCTCGCTCCTCACCGCTTGGTGCTTGTGAGGGGTATGCAGTGAGAAGTGGCAACACTGCCAACACTGGCGCAAACGGCGCAAGGATGGGCAAGCACCGGACGTATGCGGCCTGGATGCTGACGGCACCATCGTGCAGCCCCGACCGCGAAACGCGTGGGAACAATGTCCTGCTCTTGATCCACTGTCGTTGACGCATGCTGCGCAGGATTCCTGACTCCCAAGCCTTTAGCTTCGCCAATGAGGCGACACTGCGCCGGATTGCTTCGAAGCTGACAGCGCCTTTTCCTCTCCCCTTGACTACGGTTTGTGCGTTAGCTTGTGACGGCAGGCAAGGCTCGTTCGGGTCGGAACGCAAGGAACACATACACACGCAGACGCCGCTGAGAGATGCAGCAGCGCCACAGGCCTCCCTAACCTTCCATCGCTCACACATCACGGCGCAGGTCGAGCGGCGTGAACCCTGCTGCATTGTGAGCCAGCGGGTCCGCCCCAAGCCGCTCCAGCAGCTTCATCACGCCCTTGTGGCTGCCCGCTGCGGCAAGGTGCATCGGCGTATCGCCGCCGACCGTCGGGCAGTTGGCATCCGCCCCAAAATCTCGCACGAGGCCTTCGCAAAGCCCCGCCAAACCCATAGATGCGGCGCGGTGCAACAGTGTGCAGCCTTCGTCGTCCTTGTCAGAGACGTCAACGCCGCCAGACATGAGGGCCCGAGCGACGGCGCGGACGTCGCGTCGCTCCAGGTGCGAAAACACCCGCTGCACGGCCCGCTGCTGTTTCCGCTGGGCGGCTTCCGCCATCCCAGCGCCCCCCTGGCGCTTCCGTGCTGACTCGCGCGCTCGAAGCTGGCGTTCGACACGGCCTGCCGGGCGACCCGCCTTGGCCCTCGGGCAAGCAAGCTGAGACGCCTCGCGGAGCTCTGGCACAGGGCTCGGGGAGCGGCTGCGACGGCTGGCTCCCGAGAGACTGCTCAGCTCGCTGGCAGAGCCGGCCCGACTGCAGCCGCTGACGACAGACCCGCCGAAGGAGTCTCCCGCGTGGGCCGCGCTGTCGAACTCGTCGTCGCTCACGTCATTGACGCTCCAAACGTCCCGCATGCGCCTGGCATCGTCGTCCATGTGCCGCGTGGCGCCAGCGACGTCAGCCGGAGAAGCGGAGCCGCGTCCCGCCCCTTCGCCGCTGAACAAGTCGCTGCTCTCGAAAGCCGAGTCGTCATCGTCGTCCCCGTGCAGCCTGCCAGAGCGGTTGGCGCCCGAGCAAACATCGCTGTCGCTGTCGATCAGCGCAACCGGGCCTACGCCACCACCGGTAGCTGCAGCAGGAGCACCGCCAGAACCTGCGGCCGTGCCCGCGACAATCTGTGCCCTGGCTTCCAAGGGGGCGAGGCCGTCGGCCGCGTCCGCCCACAGGTCGGACTCTGCCCGCTCCCGTGACGCACTCTGCGCCTCGTGAACGCTTGCTGCGCGCGCGCTTGGCGCTGCCACGGGCTTGCCGCCCTTCGCTCGCCTGACCGCCCGGACTGCCCCAAGCGCGCCGCCAACCGCGCGTTTGGAGCCGGGATTGCCGGCTGCGACGTCGGAGTGAGCAGCCGAGTCGCCGCCGAAAAACACAGCGGAGCCATCCACCTCGGCAGGGCCCGGAGACAAGCAGCGGGCGCGGCTGCCGCTGTTCCCATCGTCAGCGCCACTACCAGCACCGACAGTCCACCCTTGCTCACAGGCTCCCGAAGAGCGACTCTGAACCGAGGCGGCAGGGCAGGGTCGGCCCGCGCCTGAGGACACCTGCACAGCTGCCGAGTGGCCACCCCACGCCGCCGCCGCCGCTGCTGCTGGCTGGGCCTGTGCGGCTGCCTGCGGTGCCACCGCTGAGCGAAGCCGCGACGAACGCTGGGGGCCTGTGCGGGGCGCCGCCTGTGGCCCCGACGACGGGTCGCTGGGCGGCCCGGGTCGACGTAGGGCGTGCGCGGTGCCGCCAGGAGACACGAACTCGCCTGGCCTTGACACGGCCGCAGCCACCGCAGCAGCAACTGCTGGATGTGCCGGCGCGCCGGCGCCAGCTCCAGCACCAGCGGACACACCGGCCTCGCTCGCGACCGGCCCGCCCTGAGCCCGGCGCGACGCGGCGACCGACCTGGAGGTGGGGTGTGGCCCCGTGGACCCGCTGGGTGCGCGCTGGCCTGGAGTGGCAGCCTTGAGCCTGCGGCCCGGCCTCGCGCCGACTCGGGAGGTCTGTTGAGTCGACGTCTCGCGTTTCTCGCCCGTCCTGACGTCGGAGCTGCGCTCAGAACCTGCAGCAGCCCGTGCGCGAATCGCAGACGTCAGCGCGCGGGCGGGCCTCTTTCCCGCCCTGGCAGGCGCAGCGGTAGTAGCTGCAGCAACGGCAGTCGCAGCAGCAGCCACCGTGGGCGCGCGGGCTGTGCTCCCGGTCGCTGAAGGAGGGGAGCTCGCTGCCCCCCTGGCGCGCGACGAACCGGCGGCTGCTCCACTGGCCGTCGCAGAGCCGGGCCGTCCAGCTGATTCTGCCGACGATCTCCTGCTGGCCCGCCCACGCGCCTTGCCCCCGCTTCGGTGGCCGGAGTGTGGTCCCGTCGAGCGGGCCGCCTTGGCTCCGGACCGCGAGGCAGCCCTGCCCCGCGACGGCCCGACGGCTCTACCACGGCTCTGCCGGTCTGTGCGGGCGGCCTCCTTCTTTCCCGCGCGTTGCGGCGAGGAAGAGAACGGGAGCCTGGATGAGGCTTGGCCCTCGTGTCCGTGCGCGCGTGCAGGAGGAGCGCCCGAGGCGGCCGCAGCGGGCGAACCGCCAGCCGAGGGGGAGGCGGCCGCGGAGGAATTCAGGGCGCCTGATTGCCTGGACCGGCGAGAGACGCGGCGGCTGGAGGCGCGTTGGCCGGGCGCGCGGCGGCTGGAGGCGCGGTCCCGGGGCGATGGCTCCGCGGTGCGCTTGGCCGCAGCGGGCGAGGGGCGGCACGAGGGGCTGGAGCGGGAGACGCGGCGCGACGACGGCGTGGAGAGCTGCTGCTCGCGGGAAGGCCGTTGGCGGCGGTGGCGGCGGCGGGCCGAGGAGGACGACGCGCGTGGACGGTCCGACGGCGTGCGTGGGGCGCTCTCAACCGATCGCCGGCGCGTCGGCTCGCCAGCAGCTGCCCCCACGGGCGTGGTCGAGGCAGTCCTTGGCGGGGTCTGAATCGTCACGGACCGACGTCGAGCGCCTGTTCTCCGGCTCTGACGATGGCTCTTCGTGCCGGAGAGCGCCGCCCCCGCGCCAGCTGCAGCGGAGGGCACCGGGGCGACCTTGTGGACGCCTGCGCTGCCGTGGATTCCAGCAGCAGCAGCAGCAGCAGCAGCAGCAGCGGCAGCAGCAGCAGCCGCAGCCGCAGGGGAGGCGGTGTGGGCGCCGCCCGCAGCGCCGCTCCGGCCGGCGGCCGACCTTGTGCTTGCGGCGTGGCCTGGCCTGCGCCTCGCGGCGGCTGCGCCGGCCGGCGAGGCTTTGGACGACGGGCGAGTGAGCCTCGCCCCTGGCCGCGCCCTTGCCGTGCTCCCCGCCCTGTGGCTCGTCGACGACTGCGGCGGGGCGGGCGGTCCGGTGGCGTCCGGGCGCCGTGCTCTGGGCGCGGCCAGGACGCGGTCCGCCGGCGACGGCTCCGCGTTCGCCGGCGAGCGCATGGGCGAGAGCCTCCCTGGGCCGAGGGCGCCCGTTCCCCCCGACGCAAGCGAGGAAGCAGGCCCGTCCTTGTCCGAGGCAGAGCGCCTGGAGGTGGGCGTGGCTCTGGAGGCTGCTCGCAGCGACAGTCGGGACGCGCCGGTGGCCGGAGTGAGCGGCGACACTGACGGCTCCTTGGCCCACGAGAACCGACCGGAGCGCGCGTCCCGCTCGGCGGACGACGTGTCAATGGACAGGCGCACCCCGGCCCCGCGCGGCGTCGCCAGCGAGGGGGACGCAAACGGCTCAGAATCGCCGCTTGCGCGTCCAGCTGCGCGCCACGCGCTGGACGATGCGCCTGCGCCACCCAGGCTCACGCGAGCGCCGTGGTTGACCTCAAAGTCCGGACTCACTGTGCGGTCGGCGAAGGGCACCGTGGAGCCGCTTCTGCCGCTCGCGTACGTTCCGCTCAGCGTGGAGGCGTAGGAGTGCCCGCCGGCCGTCGTGGCCATCACGAACCGGCCCGCGTCAAAGTCGTCGCCGAAGAGCGTCCTGGCGAGCGCCTCGGCCCGAGTGCTGCCCATGCCCTCGATCGCGGCGTTGGCTTGCGGTCTCCAGTCCTTGGGAGTGTGAGGAGACTTGGCTCCGTCGTTCGCGACGATGCGCGCGCGGTCGCCGCGGCGCGAGGCTGCGGCGATAGGCAAGGCATCCGAGGGGCTCCACATGCTGTCCAGGGCAGCGGGCCGCGCTGTAACGGGCCCCGCCGCGCGCGAGGGGCGAGCTGAATGCATGACGCGACGGTCAAGCGAGCCGCCCGGCTGGCTCCGGCGTCGCGCGCTTCGCCCGCAGTGGCCGCTGGGCGCCCAGCTCGCAGAGGCTGCGGCCGCGGCGCGTGCTCGCGGCACGGGCCCAGGTCCGAGTGCGGTCGCAGTTTGTTTTGCCGGCGGCTCGGCGTCGGGCCAGCGGCGACATCGAGACAGAGGCCGCCAACGGGCGCGGCGGCGGCGACTGCCGGCTCTGCCGCAGAATTCATTCTCCGAACTGCAGCCCGCTGTTCGCTGACAAGTGACGCCACATTTCCGCACCGGGGGTTCGGGCGCGGGGCTCGCGCAGCCGCAGCCATAGCGGCCCAGTTCGGAGGCCTGCCTAGGACACACATGTCAACCGACCCGCGCGCAGAGGAGGCGAGGTTAGCGTCCCCGGACGCCACCACGTGAGGGCGAAAAGGCAGAAAACTATTTTTTTTCTTTGCCAGTCTGAGCGGGCGGTTGCCGTCCCACGGAGGCGGGCAAGCCCGGGCAGCGATTTCGTCGACCTCGCGGCGAGCGGCATGCAGCCAGGCCTGCCAGGCGCGAGGGGCGCGCCGAGAGCCAGCGCCCGCCTTGGGCGCGGATGGCCTCGGGTCGGGCGCGAACCTGCTTGCAGAGGCGCATTTTCTGGCGAGCCTGTCCGCGGTCTGGCTTGGGCCGAGTGGGCGCTCCCCTCTCGGGTCAACTGCCAGCAGCAGTGCCCCCACGCGCTCAGCCTGCGCGGCGCCCCGCCGCGCGAGCGGGCCGGGCGGCCGCGCCGCGTTGCGGGTTGCCTCACGGATCGGCGCTGCGCAACTGACTCGCGCTTGCTGCTGCCATCGCGTCTGGCCCGTCACGCAGCGTGGCACCAGTGGCGACTTCCACGATGGCAGCCGCGGCGGAGGCGCCTGGCCACGCGGCGGCCAAGGCCGCGGTCAAGGCCGTGGGCGGCGTCGACGACAAGGCGACGGTGCGCGCCGCAGCGGCTGCGGCGGTGGCCGGGTCGGCCCTGACCGACGAGCACGGAAGCGACATCCGCATCGCCATGATCGGCAACGTCGACAGCGGCAAGAGCACGCTGGTGGGGTGCCTGTCCCGCTCCGTGGTAGACGACGGGCGGGGGCGCGCGCGGTCGATGGTGTTTCGGCACGCGCACGAGCAGGAGAACGGCCGAACCTCCTCCGTCGGAATGGAGGTGATGGGTTTCTCGAGCGAGGACAAGGTCCTGTCCGTGGACGTCAAGGCCCCTCGGCAGAAGCTGTGGCGCGACGTGAGAGCCCGCTCCCACAAGGCCATCACGTTCCTCGACCTCTGCGGCCACGAGAAGTACCTCAAGACCACGGTCTTCGGCCTCACAGGCATGCTGCCGGACTACGGGATGGTCGTTGTCGGAGCCAACATGGGGTGAGCAGGCCCGCGCCAGCCAGCCCCAGACGCGCTGTGCCGCTCTGCGCGCAGTCGCCCTGGGAGGCCCTGGGAGGCCCTGCACCGCCCCCGTGACGCCCCCGTCGTGACGCCCCCGTGACGCCCCCGTGACGCCCCCTCACCGCTCGCAGCGTGTCCAAGATGACGAAAGAGCACATGGGCATCGCCGCCGCGCTGCGGCTCCCCATCGTCGTGGTCATCACGAAGATCGACCTCGCGCCCGAGCGGGTCTTCGAGAAGACTGTCAAGAGCGTCACGAAGACGCTCAAGGCCATCCGGCGCATGCCCCACCCCCTGCGCTCGCTCGACCAGGTGCCCGCCGCGGCCAAGGGCATGGCCAGCGGGAAGGTGGCTCCGTTCATCTGCGTGTCCAACGTCACGGGCGAGGGCCAGGACGTCCTCCGCGAGCTCCTGCGCGTGCTCGAGCCGAGGGTCTCGGGGGCTGCGGCCGCAGCCGCTGCAGCGGCGGCCGCAGCGGCGGCGCTGGAGAGCTCGTCGGCGCGGGAAGCGTCTGCGCCGTCGGCAGCCGCAGCAGAGCCCTCCGCGGAGGGGGCAGCGCCAGCGGCCGCCAGCGGGGCTGGCGCCCCCTCCGAGCCGGCCGCCAGCGTGTCCGCGTCCGCCGCGAGTGCCATGTCGGCGGCTGCCGCAGCCGCCGAGGTGGCCCGCACAGGGCCCGGCGAGGCGCTGGTCGACTCCGTGTTCACCGTCCCAGGCGTGGGCACCGTGGTCGCCGGAACCGTGCTCCGCGGAAGGATACACGTCGGCGCAACGATGCTGCTCGGGCCAGACGGCACCGGCGCCTTCCAGCCGGTGACAGTGCGCTCCGTGCAGTGCCAGTTTACCAACGTCGACTACGCCACGGCCGGCGGCTCTTCCGCCTTTGCGATCCGGCCCAAGGGCAAGGGCAGCTCCTTCTCCGGCGCCACCCGCAAGACGTGGATTCGCAAGGGTATGGCGCTGGTTGACCCCGCGCTCAAGCCGCGAAGCGTCTGGGGCTTCGAGGCCGAGATCTTTGTACTGCACCACCAGACCACGCTCAGCGTGGGGTACGCGCCCATCATGCACATCGGCGTGGCGGTCCAGTCCGCGCGCATCCTCGAGATGCGCTCGCGAACGGGGGACGCGGTCGTCGACACGCTGCGCACGGGCGATCGCGCAATCGTCCGCTGCCAGTTCATGTACCACCCCGAGTACGTCACTGAGGGCGGCACGCTTCTCTTTCGAGAGGGCCGAGCCAAGGGCGTGGGCAAGCTGCTCCGGGTCATCCCGGACCAGGTCGAGGACGTGTTCGCTCGAGGCGGCCGCCACCACAAGCCCGACCCGACCGCGGGGGCCGCGGGCGCTGCCACAGCGGGCGCGCCTCGCGCGACCTGATCACTGCATATTGCGTGTGCGTGCCGCCTGGCCCAGCCCGGCAGCGTGCGCCTGCTGAAATTGGGAATGTGCATGTCAATCGCCACCTTCGCAATGCCCGGTTGGTGCTCTGTCCACGTCATCTGCCAGGCGGGCGCCTCGCATCGGAGCGCACGGCCCGAAGCCACCGAGAGCGAGCCTCACACGCGCATCGTCGACACGCAGACATGCCTGCACACGGAGGGAACAACGTCTTGCTCATGGCGGCGGGGGTCGCCGCTGTGGCGTACCTGGCTGGCCCGCTGCTCGCGCCAGCTGCCGCGCCCGCCAAGCCCGCCGAGCCTGCGCCCCCCGCCCCCGAAACGGCAGGCGCCCCCTCTCCGGCACCCGAGGCCACGAGTGCCTGCGGCAAGTCGGGACTGCCCCCTCTCGTCGGGGACGCTGCGGCCGTCAGGTTCGAGGTTTGCTCCAGCTGCGGGTTCCGCAATCGCGCAGGCCAGCAGGCCCAGGAGCTGCAAAAGGTCTTTCCGGGGTCCAAGGTGACAGTGTCAGAGAGCGCCCCCGCGTTCCCGATGGGAATCGTGGCAGACGCCTGCTACTACGGCTCATGGGCGATGTTGCCGCTCTTCCTCGGCGGCGAACAAGTCATCGGGGCGCTCAACGTGCAGCTGCCCCCCGCCGCGATGGATCTGCTCAAGAACAAGTGGTACGCTGGCGGCGCGTACTTCGCTCTCTCCCAGGGCAACTCGTGGCTGCGGTCGACAGGCGCATACGACGTGACGCTGGGCGGCACGGCCGTGCACAGCAAGAAGGCTACCGGACGCTTCCCGGAGACAGCGGAGCTCGTGCACGAGCTCTTGCGGCGCGGCGCTGTGGCGGACCCCGTTGCCTTGCTGCCCTTCTGCGAAGCGGCCGAGAGCGAGTCCGACGCGGCTGGTGGCGCGGCCGCGGAACGAGCCGACGCTGACGCTGACGCTGACACTGATGATGAGGAGGACGAGTTCGCCTTTTGAGGGCCTGCAGATGCTTCCCCGTGGGGCTGCAGGCGCGTGCCAAGGGCGCGTGGTGAAGGAGGGGGGGGTGGGGGTGGAGCAGGTCCGAGCGACAATTGGGGACGACTGAGAGGATGTGTGCTGTGCGAGCGGATGGCGCAAGCGCCCGGCGACGGGCCCAGCCCAGAGCATGCATTAGGAAAACTACACAGTAGAGCGCCGCTGCGGCCATTGTCACTCCCACACACGCCAGGCCCTTCACGCCATGAGTGTTGCACACGGGTGGGCAGCTGCCACGCGGCGCGGTCGGAGCTCGACTCTATCGCCTCTCAGCCTCGGAGGCCGCGGGGGCGGGCGGGGCCGCAGCCTCCGCCTTGTCCAACGCGTCCAGAATCTTCTCTCGGTCCACGCGGTCAGCCATGGTGACGAGGTACTCTCTGCGCTTGCGCACAGAATCGAAACACGCAGCGCGCTTCCACCGCGCCAAGGTCCGCGACAATTGAACGACCGCGACAGCGGCTTGGCAGGTGCAGCGTCCGCACGCATGTTCCATCGCAGCAGCGGCGCCGGACCGCCGCATGGCAGTGTTAGGCGGAGCGGGGGGGGGCGCTCACCGGTGCTTCACGCCGTCTTGGTCTGTCATCGACCTGCTGAGGAAGGCCATGCCCACAATGAGCACTCCGGCTCCCGCGCTGACAAGCCGGGTCAGCCATGCGCGCGAACGAACTGTCGTGGCCATGGTGCCTGCTCGCGGAAGCACGGTGGCGCGATTGGGACCCCGTGGGGAGCCCACTCTGCCTGTCAGCGCGCTTGCAGAGCCGCCCTGGCTGCGACGCTGCGAGGGTCCGCACGCGCTGCGGCTGACTCGGCGGGGCGGCCCAGCTGCCACACGGCGCCTGGTGCCTGCAGTGCGACCGCCAGACCTTTGGCGCGGGGCGGCGAGGCAGGAGGCGCCGGCCGCGCGCCCGGCTAGCGCCGTTGCCGTTGCTTGGAATGGCAATCGATGCGTCCATGCTGCACGGGACCCAGCAGCTGCGGTCCGGGACTGCGCCCGTGCTTTCTGCCGGGAGGCTTTCGCCCAGAGCTGTGCAGAAGCGGGAGACTGTGTCCCGGGGCGACGGGCTCAGCGACCTGAACATGCAGCTGCGCGCGCTCGACGCGGCACGGCTTGGCGAGGGGGCGCGGGGTGACGGGGCTGGTAGCACGGACGGATCGGTTGAGAGCCGGGGAGGGGTTGCCGCGGTGTGGCCGCCGCCGGTTGGGCCCGGGAGCCCTGCCACGCTCATCGCAAGGCCGCAGTTGCCCATGTCCGATTTTCGCGGCGAGGCAGGAGACGCCGCCGACGCGTTCATCATCACCGGGGAGGACCCTGGCTCCGAGGGGACTTCGCCCCACTCGCTCCTGGCGCGGGACAGCGCAGGGCCTCTGAGCGCCCCGGTGGTGAGAAGCAGTCGCGGCGAGGGCAGAGATCGTCGCGGCGGCGGCGGCGGCGGCGGCGGCGGCGGAGTCGCCACTCCGGCCATGCGAGGGCCCTTCCCAGATGCCACAGACTGGCCGGGGCCCGGCGTGGCTGTGATGTCTGGCAGGCGCGCCAGTCGCGGCGGCGGAGTCGGCGGCGTCTCCGGCCGCAGCCACGCTGGCCCGGCCGGCGACGCCGCCTCTCGCCTCGCCGTCCCTGCGTCCGCGTCTGCTGGGGTGTCGTCGGGCGACCTGGGGCAGGGAGACGCGCTGGAGATGGGTTCCGACCCGGACGGAGAGGCGTACAGCGCCCGCAGCTCCGGGCGCGGCCGTTCGGCGTCGTCTGCCATGGAGATGATGCGGAGGGTGGCGCAAGACAGGGGCAGCTCTGGCGTGCCCGCGGCCCAGGTCCCGGCTCCGGCGTCACCGACCGGCGCACGGGCGACGAGCGGGGCGCGGAGGCGCCCGCGCAGACTGGGCGCGGGGGCTGGGCCCGCCGGAGGCGGGGTGTCGGCCGGCGGCGACGCCGCCGCCGCCGAGACCGGGCTGGAGCCGCCCACCCTCCCGCTCACAGCTGCCTCGTCGGCTCACCGGCGCTCCCCGTCCGTCGGCGGCAGCTCCGGGTCCGGCCGTCGGCAGGCGTCGTCGGGCAAGGCCTCCAAGCCAGCGAGCGGGCGCGGCGCCGCCCCGGACACGACCCCAGCACCCGAGGCAGGGACCGCTGGCAGCGCGGCTACAGGCACCACGTCCGGGCGCAGCGGCGCCGGCAGCGGGGGCGCTGCGCCCGACAGCGATCAGCAGGGGCAGCCCCTGCAAGGGCTCTCCGGGCGACAGGCCAACGCGCTCGGCCGGGTGACGACGCCGCGGCCGCGGGACGCCAGCGCCGCCGGAGACAGGCGGGCAGGCTCACGCGCCAGGAAGGGTCGCGCCGGAAGCCGCGGGTCCGGCGGAGAGCGCGCCGGGCACAGGCAGGCGGCGCGTGCCACCGCGCTGCCGAGCATGCCTTCTAGCGAGGAGGTGCTCCAACGCCGCACGCGCAGGGAGCTCAGCGTGGCAGCGGCGGCGGCGGACTCGGCAGGCGGCCCGGCTGCGTCCGGGGCCGTGGCTTCCCGTGCGAGTGGCGCCGCAGGCCGGCAGACTGCAGCGTCGCGCGGCAGCGGGGCCGCCGCTCGCCCCACAGCGTCCGCAGGTTGCTCTGATGGCGGCGACAGCGGCGATGGAGCGACCAATGGTGGTGCCTCGCCGTCGCTTGCGGTGCCGGCTTCCTGGTCGCCAGGGGCCGCCGGGCAAGCATCGGCAGGCGCGGGCGCTGCTGTCGCAGCGGCAGCGGAACCAGCGGCCACGTCATCGGCTGCTGCTGCTGCCGCCGCTGCTGGTCCGGGGGGCTTGCAGAGCGGCGCCGCTGCGCCGCTGAGCACGCTCCAGTCGCGTCAGAGCGAGTCGCCGGGGCTGGAGGTGCCCCACGAAACCGCGATGCGGGCTGCGGCCGCCGCAGCCATCCGTCCGATGGCCCCTGCGACGCGCCATCGCGTCCAGTCCGGAAGGGTGCGCTCCTCAACGCACGACGACAGCCCTGCCCCCCGCCGCCGCGCCATCAGCGCCGTGCGCCGAGACCAGCTGGCGTCCCACCACCGCACCGTGTCCGACGTCGGCCTTCGCAGCCACGACCCCCAAGCGACCGGCCAAGGCGCAGGAGGGGCCGGCGCGAGGCCCGGCCAGCCAGGCCGCCCGGTCGCGGACTGGAGCTGGCAGGCGGACGGAGGGGTCGGCATGGGTCTGCTCATGGCAGAGCCAGGGCGGCTCGGCAGAGCCGATGCTTGGGGCGACGAGGACGAGCCACGGCGAGGCCGTCTGGCACAGCCAGCTCCAGCGCCAGCGCCCGAGGTTCCCAAGACGGGAACGGCAGCCGGCCAGCCCGATCCGGCCCAGGCCAGGGCCCGGGAGCAGGAGGGCAGCCCTCCCAGGGCGCGCGCCCACGCGCACCGGCAGCTGCAGCCCGAGCAGCCGCCGGGCGGCGCGAGCGGGGCTGGGGCCGGCTCGGAGGCCGCAGCCTCCCCCCGTGCTCCCGGCCGCTCGCACACGCCCTCGTCGACGCGGCAGCGTTCCAGGGGGACAGCCTCCACGCCCTCTGACGGCCGAAGACATCGGCCGTCGTCCCGAGGCAACCTGCGTCGCGGGGCGGCAGCGGACGCGGGGGGTGGCGGGCTGGCCGGCCAGGCGGAGGCCAGCCACGAGGCGGAAGGCGGGGCTTCGTGGACCGGCGGCGCGGCGCCGCCGAGACCAGCGGGCGGCTCCAGGGGCAGCACGGGAAGCAGGGGGGGCGGCGTAGGGGCGGTCGGAGGCGGCGCGAGGCCGCGAAGGCAGGGTTCGGGCCACGATGTGGCAGCCCGCCGAGGAGCCGGCGAGCCGGGGCGGCGAGCAGACGGCGCCGGCCGACCCCCGTCCCGCCAGCGAGAGGCCTTCCCCACGCTGCTGGCGGAGCTGAGCGGGCCCCGCCTCGCCTTCGCAGACAGCCCCTACGCGATGAAGGTGGGCACCGTGCACCACTGGCACCCGCGGCGCGGCGGGAGCGGGAGCGGGGGCGGCGTCGGCTCCGGCGGGCTGGGGCTTCCTGGCTCTGCCGGGGGCGCAAGCAGCGGGGGCGAGAGGGGAGGGGGCCACGGCTCCACGCTGAGCGCCGGCGCTGGGGGCGACGACGGCTCCGCGGGCATCGCCGGCGCGCCTGCCGGGAGGCAGGGATCGGCGGGCCTTGCTGACGGAGGCTCGTTTGACAGGCAGCCCGGCAAGCGGCGGGCCCGGGCTGCGGCAACACCTCCCTCCCGAGGCGGGGGGGATCGGCGCCTCGCGCGCGAGCCTGGAGGGCCTCTGGGCGGCTCTGGCGGCGCGGACGGACGAGGCGCCGGCTCTCGGCCGCACAGCAACAGCGGCAACGAGGCCTCTCCGCCCTCCCCGCCGCGACCCCTGCGGCACACAGACCCACGCCTCGGGCAGTACGGGCGCCCGCCGCAACCGCGCGACCGCGACGCTGACGCCCAGCGCGCAGCGCCGGCCAGCCAGGAGGCAGCGGGGACGGGGCCCCGGACGCCTGTGAGGGCGGGCGCAGGCGCCGCCGTGCCGCCCCCGGACCGTCGGGGCCATCGGGCTCTCAGTCCGGCCGACGGTCTCCGTCGCCGCACCCAGTCCTCAGACGTCGGCCGTGGCCAGGGCTCACAGGCCCGTCTCGCGCCGGCCGACGACGCCTCGGCCAGCTGGGACCTGGGGGCAGGGACGGAGCGCCCGGGACCGCGCCTGTCGCGGGCAGGTCGGGGACGAAGCGGGAGCCACGACACCGGGACAACCCGGGCTGGCGAGAGGCGGGGCGGGGGCGACGGCGGGGGTGGCGGGGCAGGCGTCCCTGCCAGTCCCAGCGGCGGGCAGTGGTTTGCGGCGGACGAGGCACCCGAGGGCGCGGCCGAGGAGCCCGATATTCCCGTCCGCGTGCGGCGGCGCATCGACGAGACGCCCTCAGGACCACCCGTGAGGGGGGCGCCGTTGCACGGAGAATCGCCCGGGGCTGCTGCCGACGCAGCAGCAGCCGGCTTTGCTGGAGGCAGCGCGCTGGGTGTCGTGGGCGCCATGTCAACGGCCGACGCAGCGGCCGCTGCAGCCGCGCTTGCCAGGCCAGAGAGCTCCAAGGGCAGGCGTCGCAACGTGCGCGGTGGCCGGTCGGCGGTTCCCATTGCCGAGCGATCGTTGGCCGGGGCGTCCGCTGCCGGCGGTGCCGCGGTGAGTCAGCCCAATGCTGGCTCGGGCACCGCAAGCCACTCCACCCGCGGCGCGGGCGGGCCTCATGACGTGGGCCCTCCGCATCGGGATGGCTCCCCGCTCAGCCACTCCCCCTCCTTGGTCGGCATGCCCGCTCCGCCCGAGGGAGCTCCGCCGGTCACGCCGGCCGCCATGGAGGGGGACGGCTTTGGGGCGATGCCCGTTACATACGACATCCCCATCTCCGTGACCATGCACCACCGCGGCACCCGGCCGAAGCGGTCGGGACGGAAGCGGGCTGGCAGTCGGCGGAGCGGCAACCCGTCGCCGTCGAGGCCGGAAGTGTTGGCGGCGCCGGCTGCGAGCGGGGACTGGATCGCTTCGCCGCCGTCCCCGCGCAGTGGGCTCTCCGCTCACCGGTCGTCTGCGCAGCGGCTGCTAGACGGCGCCCCGTCCGCCTCCCCCGGCGCCTCGCCCAACCCAGCCTCGAGGGCCGCCCAGGCGTCGCCTTCCGCGGGGGTGGCGGCGGCCTCACCAGGCGCCAGGCGGCTGGTGAGCGGCACCAGCCGCCACACCGGGCCAGGAAAGTCGCGGGCCAGTCGCCGGCCGCCGGCCGGAACCAGCAGTGGCGCCGGCTTCGGCAGCGGGAGCGGCAGGCAAGAAGACGACGGGAGCCTTCGCGCCGCGGGCGATGCGTGGGTGCAGCCGCGGCTCGGCAGGGCGGACTCTTCCGGCTCTGCGGGCCTGCCTGGCGGCAGCATGGGGTCGTCGGCGCCCCCCCACCACAGCAGCCTGCGGTGGGAATCTCCCTCGCCCGAAGGGGCGCGTCGCGCCGTCAACCCGTCGCCGTCCCGCCCCGCATCGGGCCGCGCCGGCTCTGCGCGCCAGTCCCCGGCCTTGGCGGTCGCGACTGAGGGGACGCTCCGTCCCGCGGAGCACGGCCGCGCGAGCCCAGGCGACGCAGCGGAGCAGTGGCGATCCGCCGAAGAGGGGCGCCTCCCGACCCGCCTGTCGCCCCTCGCCAGCCCGGACGGCGCCGCGCTCGCGGAGGGGTCCTGGGGCGGCCACTGGGCGACACCTCCGCTCCAGGCCGCGCCTGGGCTGGGTCGGTCGTCCCGCCTCTCCGCCACCAGCGACCACGGGTTCAGCGGCTCCGTCGGGGGCGACTCGTTGGCCAGCGACATGACCGTGGCTTCCTTCGCTGCCAGCGGCGGCACGCCGGGGGACATGCCTCCGGCTCGACCCTTCGGCTCTCGCCTCGACTCCAGCTTCCTCGGGCTGTTTGCGTCGTCAGGCGGCGGAGGAGGCGGAGCAGGAGGCAGCGGCGGAGGCGGAATCAGTGGTGGTGTTGGCGCCGGCGGCGGCGGTGGAGGCGGAGGGGGCTTCGGTGCCGCAGGAGGCAGCGGGTCTGCCCGCCGGCTGCGGCCGCGGGCTCCACGCGCGGTCGAGTCGTTCGTGACTGCCGGCCGCAGCGAAGCCGACGAGGACGACGAGGAGGACGCGGAGCTCGCACAGCCCACGCCCACACGCGCGATGGTGCCGCAGACACCGCCCATGCGCCTGGCGCCCGGCGGCGATGCGACCGCCGCCACCGCGCCTCGCCGGCTCATCCAGCGGGGTGGGTCAAACTCCCGAATCGACAGCCCGTCCGAGCCCGTCTCATCGGCTTCGAGGGCTGTTTTCGGCAGCACCGGCGGGCCAAGGGCGGCAGTCTCGCTTGCGGGGCGGCACGGGCCAGTGAGGGTTCTGGACGCGAGTCAGCCGCGAGCCTGGGGCCAGGGGTCGGGCGAGCGCGGGTACTCGGGCGCGGGCAGGCTGCGACTGCCGGCCCTATCAGGAGAGCGCGATTGGTCCCGAGGCGAGCAGTCCAGCGCTTCTGGACCTGGCGCCCAGGCCTTTCAGCCGCGCCTAGGCTCCCCGTGGACGCCTGGCACTGGTCCCATCAGCCGCCCGCGAGCCTCGGCGGGCACGCGGCGGCCCAGCAACCAATAGCCCCGCCGCGCGACGCGGCTGCTTTCGTTTTTCAGACTGCCTCATCCGGCGCGCGCGTGGCCAAGGGCTGCGCGCTCCCATGGTCGAGACGCTCCGGCACACACGCATCTGAATGCCTGCCGGAGTTGATGCGCGGCCGGCTCGCTTGGCTTTGGTGGTTTGAGTGCGGGCCATTGATTGTGCGTGTCACAGCTTTCATTGCAGGCATTCCGCTGAGACGTCGTCACGCAGGCGGGGCTGGGGTGCTCGAGCTGCAGCAGCAAGCGCCATCCCGATTGGGCTCGGGAGGGGAGAGGCGCGCCGCCGCGCTCGTTGCTTGCCCAGCACTCGTGCAGCGATGCACTTCGCGCTCAGAACGAGGGCGGGTAGTCCTGCGTGACCGTGAAGTCGAAGTGCAGAGTGTCGGTCACGTCCGCGTAGTAGCGGAAGGTGAGGTGGGTGGAGTTGGCCGTCATGGTGCTGTAGCCGTGCTCGTAAGCGTGGAAGATGGTGCGGTCGTCGAGGTTGGGGAACTTGGAGAGGGTCTGGCCGGCGTTGCCGATGACGGAATGAATCACGCCCGTGTAGGGCCCGTTGAGGGTCTTGGAGGCGCACTTGGTGCCGTTGGAGTAGCGCTCGAAGGGGCACCACACCTGGCTGTTGTGGACGTGACCGTAGAGGGAGAGGGTGACATGGTGCTCGTCCAGCAGCGGCTCGATCTGGCCCAGGTGCTCGTCGCGGTCGTTGCCCGTGTAGATCGGCCGGTGGCCGAACACAATGACCCAGGGGGTGGCCTTGCGGTCGACTGCCTCGAGGTCCTGCTTGATGAACTTGTACTGCGCGGACGAGGGCCCGCAGTCCAGCTCCGTGTCCCACATCAGGTAGTGCACGGGGCCATAGTTGAAGCTGCGCTAGGCCAGAGTTCGAAAGCAGAATCGTTCGGGAAGACGTGGTGCGGGGCTGCGTCTGCAAGCCGCCGCGACGCACGCGCGCGCCGCCGCCGCCGCAGCATTTCATTTCAGTGCCAACGCTGGCGACGGACCTCCACCGGGAGGCTTACCTGTACCAGACGTCGTGCTCTGACGTCTTGGACGGCACGGGGAAGCGGTGCACAGTGGGCACGCCGCACTCGCCGCCCGAGTCCTTGGAGTCGTAGTATGTGCCGGCCTCCTCGGTCGACCAGTCCTGCTCGTGGTTGCCCAGCCTGCGCCAGCGTGAGATGCGGGGAGGGAGCGCCGTGCGCATAGAAAGACAAGCTGCCCGCCGGCACGCGAGCGCGACGAGCACGAGGCTGCCGGCGGTCAAGAGGGCGAGCGTGCGCGCACGGGGGGGGGTTGGGGAGGGGGGAGGGGGAGGAGCGGCGGGCTGCGGGGCCAGGGACTTGCTCTCACCCGACCATGTATGGGGCGCCCGTCTGGTAGACCTTGTCCATCTCGGTCTCGAAGGCCTCCCACTTGACCTCAATCCCGGTCGCGTAGGCGATGTCGCCGGCGTGGAGGATCATGTTGTACCCGGCCTTGGCATGCTCCTCCATGCCGCGAGCCGTCATCCACGCCTGCGGCTCCGCCCAGTGGAAGGAGCTCGAGTCGTTGAAGCTGACGCCCTTGTCGGCCACCAGGATGACATTCACCGTGGCGGAGGGGTCCGCACCGAGGGTGGCCGTGAATGAGAGGACCGGGGACCACCCGAAGACGTCGTCGCCGTACTGGTAGAACACCTTGGTCTTGCCGTCTGTGGGCAGGCCGCTGAGGAGAGCGCGGTGGAAGTAGCCCGGGTCGTGCCAGCCCCAGGTGGCGCCCGGCGACGGGTGGCAGAGGTCGTCGCGCGAGTAGGAGCGGGACGTGGCCGGCACAACCTTGGTCAGCGAGCTCGCGTTGAAGCCGTAGCGCACGGCGGCCTTGCCGGAAAGCGACTTGGACTGGAAGTGTACCATCATCTGGTCGTCCTGCTGCCAGCGCGCGAGCTTGCCGTGCATGTAAGAGGCCTTGTCCTCGACGGTGACCATGTTGGACCACGCGAGCAGCTCCGGGGTGTCCAGGCCGCCAGCGAACAGGCCGACAGCGAGGTCGAACCGGGCGTTGATGAGGTCAAGATTCCAAGACGCGGTGGGTTCTGCGGTGGCGAGCGACGGCAGGGCCAGCAGGCGAGATGCGTCTGGGGTGCACAGCCGCCGCACCTTGGTTGCGGGGCAGCCGGGACGCGCTCGCGGTGGCGCCATCCGGCGCGGACCCATCGCCAAACGCGCCCGTGTGCCTCTGTAGAGCGGCGCTCCAGGAAGGCAGCACCACAGCAGGGGGCAACGGCGTGCAGCCAAGGCAAGATTCGACGCCCGATCATTGCAAGCAACCGGATCAGGCGCCATCGCGGCCCGAGACCGGGCAGCCGTGCGCCGTGCGCCGTTGCAACAAAGCAGCCCCGCTTGCAGTCTCGTGGCGTGGCAAAGCCGTGCTCACCGCTCGGGCTGAAGGACTTGTTCATGTTGCACTCGAGGTAGTGCAGCGGTGCGGTGGCGAGCCAAGGGCTCGTTGCCGGATACGGCTGCGGCGGGATGGCAGTCGCATTGATGTCAGCGGGAGTGCCCTTATCCGGCACGCTGAAGGTTGCCACGAAGCACCCGTCCTTGCCCTCGGGGAACGTCCAAGTGACCGTGGAGACGGTTTTCGAGCCCTTGAACGATTCCGGAGTGACAGTCACGCTCTGTGCCGCAGCAGCGGCCGCTGCGCATGCGAGCAGGAGAGTGCGCATGAGCCTCAAGCCGACTGGAGCCCCTGCCGCTCGCGCGAGTGGCGCGTCGGTGGTTGCAGCTGCTCGGTCGGCAGCCCCCCCGAGTTCGACGAGCGGCTCTGCGCGCTTGCGATCGGCCTTGGCTCGGGACGCCTCGGGGCGGGCTCCCGCTCACCAGAGGCCAAGGGAGTCGCGATGAAGGCTACGCGCGCTGTCATGGGAGGCGGCCGCCGCTTCTTCCACCCTCGCTACGTGTGGAGCCCGGCCGGTGGCTACTGGAACGACGGCTCGGCTGCCGCCGCAGGCCGCAAGTGGCTGCTTTTCGGCGGCGCCGGCATGCTGATTTTTGCCGTGTCCCGCTACTCGTCGTCTCACGAGGTGAGCAGCTGCCGCGGCGCGATCGCGTGGCACTGCCCGGTGGCGACATCCGGACGGCGAAGGGTCGACGCGGGCACGCGCTGGCCCGGGCGGGGGCTGCCTTCGGCATCGTCGCCCGCCACAGGGCGCCCGGCTGCGAGCGGGGCACGCCTGCGCGCGCCCCTCGCTGCCCGGCATCGCCGCCGCACCCCTTTCCATCCCAACCCGTAATGCTGCGATTCCTGCCGTGGCCACTCGCAGAAGTTGCGCAACCCCGACGGCCAGGACATGGTTCCGTCCGCGCTCCTGCGGACCAGGGATGCCCCTGAGCGCCAGTGAGGGGGGTGAGGCCGCCTCCTCGCACTGCCCCACGGGCGACCTCAACGGGGAGGACGGGGTGTGCGCAGGCGACCCCCGCTTGCTGATTTGTGTGTGTGCGTGCGCCCGAGCAAGGGCGCGCAATCTGTCATCAACGCTGCACGGCGTCGCGACGGCCCGCTTCGAGGCACGCCCGGCATGCACGCACCACCGAACACCCTCCCGGCGCAGCAGCAGCCGGGGCGCAAACCTGGCCTTGGAGCACAGTGCGCGAGTTGGCATCGCTGGCAGCCTTCAGTGGTGCACAACCTCGAGGTTGGGCATCCCCCAGGCGCGGTGGCCCATGTCACGGGCCATCATCGCGAGCCCTTCCGTCTCAATGCGGCGCCTATAGGGAGCGGGCGGGAAGACCAGTCCCTCGCGATGCAGGTCAGCCCTGATCAGAAGCATCGCCCCGCCCACTCCGTCCAGCTCCACAACACGTGTGACGTTTCCGTCCCCGCGCAGCTTGGAGAGCGGCAGGTTTCCCGTGGGCCTGTACCCCTCGACCAGCAGCTCTGGCCCGTCCGCCCACTCGCCCCAGCCGGTTGTCCACCTGCTCCGGCCCGTTCCAGCGTCCGCGTCGCCGTCCGCCGCTGCGCCCGCCCTCACAGCGCCGGCAGAGCTGCCCGCATCGGCCTCGCGCAGAGGCCACAGTGGCCTGCATTCCGACTCCACGGCAGCGGGCTCCGAGGCGCCCTTCGCGGCAGCGCCACCCCTGCCCACGATCCGCTGCGCGGACGTCACGAGGCAGGCGGCGACCTCCGCGGGCAGCCCTGTGGCCGAGGCGACCTCCGCTGCCGGCAGCCCCGCCAACCGCGCTGTGCGCCGCGACCCTGCGGCGAGGGGGTGAAGCGGCGGCTGCTGCTTGGCGGCTGCCGCGCTCGGCGCAGCCAAAGAGAGCAGTCGTCGGCCCGACGCCCCGCTGCCAGCGGGAGCAGATCGGGCGCTGTCCAGAGCATCGGAAAGCTCGGAGGAGCCGGAGCCGCCACCCGTATTCTGGCCAGTCTCCCGGTGAGTTTCGGCTTGACCGTCGTCCGCTGATGCCGAGCCGTCGTCGTCGTCCTCAGCGCTCGCAGACCTGACCAGCGCGGCCTCGTCCAGCCTCGAGGGCCTCGCCCTCTCCTCCGTCGGCGTGGCCCGCGCATCCACCGGCTCCTCCTCCGCCCTGACAGCGGCGTCCAGCTTCGACGGCCTCGCCCTCTCCCCCGTCGGCGTGGCCCGCGCATCCACCGGCTCCTCCTCCGCCCTGGCAGCGGCGTCCAGCTTCGACGGCCTCGCCCTCTCCCCCGTCGGCGTGGCCCGCGCATCCACCGGCTCCTCCTCCGCCCTGACAGCGGCGTCCAGCCTCGAGGGCCTCGCCCTCTCCTCCGTCGGCGTGGCCCGCGCATCCACCGGCTCCTCCTCCGCCCTGGCAGCGGCGTCCAGCTTCGACGGCCTCGCCCTCTCCCCCGTCGGCGTGGCCCGCGCATCCACCGGCTCCTCCTCCGCCCTGGCAGCGGCGTCCAGCTTCGAGGGCCTCGCCCTCTCCCCCGTCGGCGTGGCCCGCGCATCCACCGCCTCCTCCTCCTCCGCCCTGACAGCGGCGTCCAGCTTCGAGGGCCTCGCCCTCTCCTCCGTCGGCGTGGCCCGCGCATCCATCGCCTCCTCCTCCTCCGCCTTGGCAGCGGCGTCCAGCTTCGACGGCCTCGCCCTCTCCCCCGTCGGCGTGGCCCGCGCATCCACCGGCTCCTCCTCCGCCCTGACAGCGCCGTCCAGCTTCGACGGCCTCGCCCTCGGCTTCATCGGCGTGGCCCGCGCATCCACCGGCTCCTCCTCCTCCGCCCTGACAGCGCCGTCCAGCTTCGAGGGCCTCGCCCTCTCCTCCGTCGGCGTGGCCCGCGCATCCACCGGCTCCTCCTCCGCCTTGGCAGCGGCGTCCAGCTTCGAGAGGTTTTCTCTCGGCAACATGGACGAGCGCTGCTGACTTGTGTTGCCGTCTGTGGCCACGACCGGGCGTCCGGTTGTGCCGGCTGGCTGTGTTTCCTCGCTTGCCAGAGTCCTTGGTCGGATGGTGGAGTTCCCTGCAGCTGGAGCCTGCGCCGGCGCTGGGTCCAGGAGGCGGTCAAGGGAGTCAGCCGCAGTGGCAAGTGCCGCTTCGCTAGCCCAGGCTGCCCCGTCCTTGGGCATCCCCTTTGAAGAATGAACCCGGGCGGACGACGCACACGACGCAACAAGTGACGACGTCGTCATGCGCCGGAGTGAGGCGGCAGTGATGTCGGCCGCAGGCGGCACCGCGAGCCCTCCCCAGGAAAGCTTCACGCGGGGGGCCTGCCACGCGTTCAGGTCGTACGAGCGGCTGCCTGGCGACATGACCGCGTTCGGGGTTACGATGTCCTTGCCGGAGGCCAAAAGGCCGCGCAACACCCCTGCGGGGTACGAGTGGAGGTCGCTGTCGATCCACAGCACATACGCCTCGTCGTCCAGGGCTCGCGACAAGAGGTAGTTGCGCGAGCGAGCCATGACGGCCCGCCGGCGCAGCTGAGCTTCCTCTCCGTGTCTCTCGCTTCGCTTCAGTGCGACGCCGAACGATTTGCTGAAGACTTGCACGCGCCTGAAGGCGGCGCCCTGCGACTTGGCCAGCGACTCGAGCTTGCCCATGGTGGAGACCCCTTCAGGCGCCCCGTGGTCGTCGGAGTCGCTCTCAAGGAAGGCAACTGAGATGCGCGACTTCGGGTAGTCGAGTGCATTCAGGTTCTTCCAGAACCTGTCCAGGTGGCCCCAAGCGTTCTTCACAGGGGTCAACACCAGCACCAGCGGCTCCGTTGCCTCCGGGGCCGTAGATGGCAGGGGAGTGGGGCTTGGGTGCGCTGGCTCCTCCATCGCGGCTGCTGCGGGTGTGGATGGTGTCGCAGGGTCTGCATCGCGCTCGCCACCCGCAGTTGCCTTCGGCAACTTGTTCGCTCCCGGCCACTTGCCCCGGTGCACAGCGTGCCCGTCCCGCAAGTGCAGCGTTGTCTCGGGTGGCAGCTCAGCGCCACGACCCCCAGCGCGAGCGCCTCGCACTGCGTGGGCGTGCGCAGAACGCCAAAGGCCAGCGCGCCCCTGTGCAGCTCCGCCGGCAACAGCAGGCGTCGCAGGCGGCCCTTTCCCGAACACGCCGCCCAGAGACAGACCCGGAGACGCCATAATCAGAACGGTTGACAAAGCCGAGCTCAAGACCGCTCCCGCAAGGATGAGCCCAATTGTGCGAACGGAGCAGCAGTTGCATCCCGAGCAAGCCGCCCGCCAGGAGACGGCCCCGCCCTTGAGCGTCTCGCCGTTGCGCGTGGAATGGCCGGCAGGCGATGTTCGCGTGCCAGCAGCCATTCCCCTCCCCTGGCAGCCGTCAGTGCGCGGCTGGCGACGCTTGCCTCAACTTGCGGAGCTCTGCCAAGGCTCCGTACCGCGGAAAAGCGCTCCACTGACGCGGCCCGAAGCCGGACATCAGCCGCACACTGCAGGATGATCGTGCGCGCAGGCCTCGGGTCGGCCCGAGTATTGGGGAGGTCCAGCACGCTTGCTGCTGGTGTCGGGCGCAGTGTGATGATTCACACTCTCGCGCTTGACTTGCTGAGGGAGCCTCACTACGTTGCCAAAAGCAAATCGGCAGCCTTTGTAGGCGAGGTGGCATCTGAAGCAGCGGAGGCTGCTGCTGGGGGAGTGTCTTGTGTCCGGGCGCTCACCTTGGTCTCCGTGAGCGAAGGGGAGGTCTCCGCCGTGTTTCCCTCATCGCAAGACGGCGCTGGCCCTTTGCAGCGCGCTCTGGGCGCCGAGGGGGTTGTTGAGGGCCCTTTCGCTGTGTTTCGTGTCCGAGGTCCCTTGGACTTTGGCATGGTGGGGGTAATGGCGGAGTTGTCGCAAGCGTTGCAGTTGGCAGGCTTGAGCATCCTCGCAATCTCCACGTTCGACACAGACTTTGTGCTGGTTGGACACGCAAACAAAGGCGCTGCCGTTGAGGCGCTGACCTCGTGGGGAGGACCCAAGTACAAGTTTGACGTTGCGGCATGGTCTGATTGAAAGGAATGCAAGGTCAGGGCCAGCGAGAAGCGCGTCGTGATGGGTTGCGCCGCGTGTTCACGGCGCCATTTGCGGCAGGAACAGCAGGGCTCGCTGTACAGCGGCCACGAAGCAACGGGTCTTCAGAACGCGGGTCACTGGATCGCTGCGCTGCACACGCAATTGAGTCGCTCAATGACTTCAAAGCTTCTGCAAGGTCCGCCTCATAATTTGGCCGTGCGGGCAATTCAGCCAAGCCGCGCCCCCGCGCACTCCAGCCGGGACAGGCGCTTCAAGGCGCAAAACGCAGCCTTGCCCGCTTCAGCGCCCTCTGTCGCACCGACATCAGCGACGGCCGATGGACGAAAGCCTCTGCCGAACGTTTTCGAAGCCAGACGAGGCCCCGACGGCAGCCGCTCGCTCAGAGGCCGTCCCGGGTGCAGCCCCTCGGAGGATTGCCCCGACGTCTCGGAACACCACTTCGTCGTCCTGGTCGTCGCCCATCTGTGTCCAGCGGGCCCCAGGGCCGGAGGCGGCAGCGCCGTCCGCTCTCTCTTCGTCCCTGTCCGATTCCTCTGGCCCGTGGAACCTCGCCAGCCCGCTCAGCGCGGCCTCTGCACTTGATATACTGCGCAGCCTGGCCATGGAGGCGCGGAAAGCGTCACTGGGCGACGATGCAGGAGGCGGGGTGACACTGTCCACAGCTGCAATGTGTTCCGAAGCCGGCTGCGGGGTGCTCCGGGACTGCGTGCCAGCCGCGCTGAAGCGGGAAGAGCCGAGCGCAGATGCACCACCCAGCTGCATTGGCTGCCCGCCAGACAACGCCGAACGCTTCGGCTCAAGGGGCCGGGAGCGAACTCGCGGCCTGGCCAGGCCTCGGCTTGCCGCCTCGCTGACGCGGCGAAGTGCGTCGACCTCAGCCCAGGCGGAGACTCCGCCGGTTGTTGCGGTCGAAGCTCTGCCTGACTCCGCACTGGCAGGGGCAGCAGCAAGGGTTGGGATTTCAGCGGCGGCGGTGGCAGATTCGCGAGGGGCAAGGGGAGCGGACCGCACAGGCTGCGGCTGGTCCGCCTGCCAGCCCGACCCAGGGGGCACCCGACTCCCGGCAAGCGACCGGACCAACGACGCGGCGCTGCCTCCACCCCGGGAAAGGCCGGCATTCCACGCGCCGGCGACACTGGCGCCCAAACTGCCCGCAGCGGGCCAACCGGCTGCCCTGTGCGGACGGGGCGGGCCGCCCAGTGATCGTGACGGGTGGGACTCAGCCGCTTGCGGCCACCCACCACCTGCAGCGGTACCAGAGGCTCGCCAGGCAGGCAACTGTGCATCGTCGCGACTCGCTGCCGCCCGGACTCCGTGGCCCGACGGCACGCCGTGTGGCCCGGGGGAGGCTGACGGGAGGGCGGGCTCCTCATCACGCAGCGTGGTCTTGACAGGCTCGTTGGAGACCGCCGACGAGGCCGGGGCGCCGTCCCGGGCGCGGAGGGAGCGGCGCTTTCGTGATGCAGTTGTGACAGCCGCAACCTGGATGCCAGTCGTTGCGCCCTCGAGGGCTTGCAAGGTGGACAGGACGCTGTCCGCGTCAGCCCGACCAAAGGACGAGGCGGAGGCGCCATCCGTGTCCGTCTGGCGGCTCTCGACGGAGCGAGGCCCCCGGCGCTGCGCTAGCTCGCTCACCGTCAGACGGCCTCCTGGCAGGATCCGCTGGCTGCCACTCAGCTCCTGAGGCAAGCGGGAGGCGTGCGGCGGCGGCAGATCCGCGCCCGCTGTCGAACGAGAGGCAGCTGGCGGCCGGGCGCGCTGCGAGGGCGGTCCAGCCGATTGGAGCAGGCCCCGATCCGGCTCGCGGTGCGGTGACACGGCCCGTGGCCGGTGGCGCCCCGCCGCTTGCTGCACGACGGCGCTGCGACTGAGGCTCCGGCTGCGGCTCCGGCTGCGGCTGCGGCTGCTCCGCTTGCCAGCGGGCCGCGACCTGCTGCGCGACGTGCCGCCCTCCCGTTTGGGCTTGCGCGTGCGTCGCGTCGTCCCCGACAGGCGCTTCCGCAGCTCGCTCATGGACCGGGCCTCGGCCTGGATGCGCCGGAGGTCTGCCGCCTCGGCAGCTCTGAGCGCCTCCCGCCGAGCGCGGTCCTGCAGCCGAAGCTTTTTGGCCTGGGCCAGAGAGTCCGCATACCGCACCGCCGAGGCAACAGTGAGGCCCATGAACCCGGTGGAGCGGCCGACCTTGGAATCAGGCTGGTGGGAGGCAGGCAGCCGCCTTCTCGACGAGTGTGTGCCGGCGCCAGTTGCAGGGCGTCGGGCCCCGCGGCCAGCGTAGCGACCACCAGCGCTCTGCCCTGCTGCAGCTGCTGCGGCGGCCAGGTCTGATCTGCGCAACGGGCCCACTGACGCGTTTGCGGCCGTGTTGGCAGCGGCAGCTCGTCGCCTGAACTCGGCACTCGGCTCATGGCGAGCCCCCCGCCCTGTCGCCATCGCTTGGGTTGCTGAGGCTGCCACGCGAGTCACCAGGTCGGCGGCAGACGCCACTGCGTCCGCGACTCGTCCCACGTCGTCCTCGCTTCCGGCATCCCGGTGGAGCTGCTGTTCCGCGTCGTCCGCGGCAGGTCCGGAGCTCGGGCCGTCGAAGCCATCGGCCGTATCCTGGTCGTCTTCGCGTTCGTCGCCGCTGAAGTCGCTCACGGCCCAGTCGCCGTCAAGAGGCGTGGAGCCTCGGGATACCGTGCCAGAGTGGGGGGAATCGGGGGGGGTCGGCGGGAAGCCGCCACGCGGGCGGGAGGGCGCGGCAGAGGCTGCGCGAGCGCGTGAGGCAGCACGCTCTGCGGCAGCACCGGCGTGCCAGCCGCCGTCCACGGGCGCCGAAGAGCTGAGGCTGCGGCTCCTGCTTCTGCTGCGGGCGTCGTCGCTGGCTGTCGGGGACACTGGTTGCAGGCGGTAGCCCCCGCCGACTCGCCTGGCAACGACGCCAGAGGCTGCTGACGCTGCCAATGGCGGGCTCTGCAACGGGCTCCCAGAGTCTGGCGCACGCACGCCGACCCACGACGCGGACATGTCCACGTGACCGGCGGTGGCGGCAGCGCGTTTGTCAGCCCGGCGCAGCGAGCGGCGCAGGGACGGGGAGACCGAGCGGCCGTCGCTCGACCCGCCGCCTGGCAGCCCGTCCCGAAGCAGTTCGCGCGCGCTCTTGGAGAGGGCCGCATCACCGACCGGCGGGGACGGCGAGGCACTGCGGGACGACGAGCCACCAAAGCGAACCCGTCTGCTGGAGGATCTACTTGCACGCCGCACGCTCCGACTCCGGCTCCGGCTCCGGCTCCGGCTCCGGCTCCGGCTCCGGCTCCGGCTCATGCCCGGGAGATTGCTCCCGCCCCGGCTCCTGCTCCTGCCAATGCCACGCGAACTGCTCCTGGAGGCAGCCCGCGGCTGGGTCCCAGTCGCTTGCGCGAGCTGGGGCCGGGGCACAGACGGGCTCCGCGAGAGCTGGCGGCCCCGCGGCGGCGCCCCCTGTTTGGCGGCCATCACGCTCACCGCCTGGCCCACGCCTTCAAGCATGCGCCCGAGCGAGTCCCGGAGGCGCGCCATGTGGGGAGCGTAGTCGTCCCTGCCAGCCCTGCCGCCGCCGGAGTCTCCCGACGGGCTGTGGACAGGCTGGAGAGGCCGGTGATCCTGCTTGGACTCGTCTGGGCGAGCCGCTCCAACGGAGGCGACGCCGTGGCCGGAGGCAGAGCCCCATGCCTCGCGTGCGTCGAGTGCTGCGGCTGGCTCGGCAAGGACCTCCGGTGTCGGCTCGTCTAGGCCCTGCTGCAGGCGCACGGAAGCCGCTTGGGCCCGGGCGATGGCCTGGGCTGCCTGCTCCCTTGCCGCCGAGGCGGCGTGTCCCTCCCACGGGCTCAGCGGGATGCGGCCAGGCGAAGGCACGCGGGAGCCGGGGGCCGAGCGCCTCCCTCGGAGCGAGGATGCCGCCACGGCAAGGTCCGCGACCGAGCGCTTCTGCGAGTGCCCCGCCCGCTGCGGGACGACCACCAGCAGCTTGTCTCCCTGCCGGAGGATACGGGCACCGCCGCGAGTCACCTCAGGCTCGACTGGAGTCGACCCCGCGACGCGCGCAGCGTGAGACGGTGCGAGCCCCCGGCTTCTGGCCCTCCGGCCGGGCGCACTGACGGAGCTTGGCGACCCAGAACGGCGTGGCCTGCTATGTGACCGGGCAGCTCGGCGTGCGCTTCTGAGCGAGTCTCGCTCGTCGTGCACATCCCCGTGACCAAGGGCGGCGTCGCCCCACGCGTCGGCTTGGTCGGTGGGGCGAAGACCTCGTGCGTCGGAGGAGCCAAGCCCTTCTTGCGGCGGCGAAACCGCCGACTCATCCGAGTCGTCCTCCCTCTGCCGCGATGCTGCCTCATCGCCGGCCGGAGGCGAGCCGTGAGCGCGCGTCGCAGAGCTGGACCGCCCCGCCGCCCCCCGGGCAGGCGCCACGCCGGCATAGCTGATGTTGATGGTCACGGGAGGCTGCGGTGGCGCGGCTGCGGGAGCCGTGGGCGGGCCGGCAGTGTGGAGGCCCTGGCCCATCCATTGCGCAACGTTGGCCGGAACAAGCGCCCAGCCAGGGGGAACGGGCAGACCAGAGACGCTTCCCAGGGCGCCAGGGCGGGACTCTGGCTCAGAGCTCTCTGAAGCCGCCGCAACGGGGTTGGCTGGGCCCACCCGCTCCCCGGCCAAGGGTGCAGCAGCCAGGGCGCGGGTGGGTGTCGCTTGCGCTCCTGCTGGCTCGCGTGCCCCGGCAGACGCTGACCGACCCGAGCGTGACCGCGCCCGTGATACCTGCCCGCCTCTGCCCCCACTCCCCGTCGCCGGCGATGAGGTCTGGTCCTGCGCCGCTCCGCCAGCACCAGAAGCCTCTTTCGCAAGCCCCTCTTGGCCCGGCTGGCCCCGGGAGGCAGAGCGAGACGCCCCGCGACGCTCATCTGCCGCAAGTCGCTGCGGTGCCGGTGCGATCGTGGCGTGCGCCATGGCCTGTCCCCGGCGCCGAGACGGCCTTGACGCAGCAGTCGGCCCAGCAGCCGCGGCGCTGGCTGGGCCGAGAGATGTCGGCCTCGTTGGCGCTGCCCGGCCCCGGACTTCTTCGAACCAAGCCGGCAGCTTGGGCCGAGGGCTCGCGCCTCCCCACGCAACCCCGTGGCCGCCGCCTGTTCCGGCCATGTTGCGAGTTTCGACGCTGTCCACAGATTCAGCGAAGGACGCATTTTGCCACCGGGACCTGGCTTGGTGGCCCCGGGGGGCCGAAGCTCTGCCATCACCAGCACCAGGTGCTGGTGATGACCCCCGACCTGCCCGCAAAGCGGAGACGCCAATGTGGCTCCCGAGCGACCCCGAGGACCATGTGTCCCCCGGCGCCAGCGCTGGCTCCACTTCCTGAACCCGCAGGCCGGACCGCCCACCTGTGGCCATGAATCGCGAGCTCAGCGGCGAAGCATCGCGCTGCTGCTGCGTGCGGCCAGCCGCTCGGGCGGCAATCTCGTCCAAACCGAGCCTGCCGAACCGGCTTGACCTCGTCCCCGCCCAGCCCCGGTCCTGCCGATTCGACGCGCTGGCGTCGACCGGAGAGCCTGCGCGTGAGCCGCCTGCGTTTGGATCCGCGTCTGGCGTGCCTGGCGCGGGACTGCGGCGCCTTCTTGCCCGCCCTGCGCTTGCGGGGGCAGCTCCATCAGCCGCAGCGCCGTCGCCGCTCTCAGCCTGGCGCCGCTGTGCGAGGGACGCAGCGTGCTCTGCCCTGAGCTGTTGCCGCCTTCGGTTGCGAGCCTCGCGGTCCAGCTCTGCGCGCTCTTGCTTCGCCTGCTCCAGCTCTGCCTCCAGTCGCTCTGCCCGCTGCTGCTCCTCGCGCGCCAGCGCCTCGCGTTCCTGTGCTTCCTTGAGTCGCAGCTCGCGAAGCTGCTGGTCTTTCTGCTGTTGCTCCATGGCCGCCCTGATGGCCAGCAGGTCAGCGTCGTGCTTCCGGTCCGACTCCTCTCTCATGCGGCGCTCCGTCGCCAGTTCCTCCTGCAGAGACTGAAGCAGCGGGTCGGGGGACCGCCGGGAAGGGGCTGGCGAGACAGGCGACACCGGCTGCGCTCCGGGAATCGAAGCCTGCGCTGCTGCAGTCGCAGCGGCAGTCGCTTGTGTTTGCGGAGCGACGCCCTTGCTGCTCGCAGGGCTCACGGAGAGAGGCCCAGCCGCGACTGGCCAGAGCTCTCCAGCTCCGGAAGGCCGCTGCAGACTGTCGTCTCCTGGAACGTCCTGCTCACCGAGGCGTTTCGCCACAGCGTTGTCTGCGCTGCGGGAGCGCGGAGCCTGCGGCGCAAGGAAGAACGACGAGTCCTCTGAGGCGGCAGCGCTCCACCCCGGCGGAGGAGCAGGGGCCTGCTGCGGCCGAGGGGGCTGGGCATCATGCTGACGGGGGGCCGCAGCAGGGGGCTTGGCGGCTCCCAAAACCGGCCCGGGAGGCGATGCACCGTCGAGCGGGACCCAGAAGGCGCTGCCCTTGGCGGCCTCCACCGGCTGCCCCAGTTTTGCCGAAAGAAGCCTGCGCCTCTCGCTGGCTGACAGCGTCGCGAAAGGCTTGGAACCGAGTCGGGGCGGCTTTGGCTTGGACCCAGCTTTCCTGGTGTCGGCAGACGCTGAACGCGTCGTGCGGGGCGGCGGCGACACGGACAGGTCTGAGCCCTTGCGCAACGGCAAGCCCTTCCCGCGATGCTCCCTGACAGCGCGGCGGGGTCCTCCAGCTGCCGAAAGCCCTGCCTTCCGCGTTCCACTGCCTGACTGCGACCGCGTGCGGCCCCCCGAAAGCGCGCGCTTGCTGGAGCGCAGCGTCCGGCCTCGGCGCCCGTCGGGACTTGCCAGGAGCCCGGCGACGCTGTCACGTGAGGGAGAAGGCGCAGAGCCTCGCGCGAGCCGGCTGCGGGACCGGGGCCTGCGCTTGGGTGAGGAGCTTGGCCGAGCCGGCCGCTTCCCGCCGGTGGAGCGGCGGCCTGACGATTCCGCGACGGGACTGCCGCTTGAAGCTTGCCTAGGGCTAGTTCTGGACCCCGGCGACTTCCCGCGCTTCCGGCTGCCGGGGCGCCCCCTGCGGCGCCCGGGGCTCGTGCTGGTGGGTCGCTCCTTGCTCGAGCTGACTGAGCGGCGAGAGGCGCTGGGGCTCGCGGCCCTGCCACCGGTGCTTCCTCGCCCTGGGCCCGCGGTCGAGCGGTGTAGCGGCCGTCTGCCCGTTCCGGCCGACGACGGAGCAAGATCCGCCATGCTGCTGGAGTCGTGGCCAGCAGGGCTGTCGCGGCCAGAGTGACCTTCCACGTACGGTCGGAGCCTCGCTGGCGGCGTTCGGCCTCCGTGGCCGAGCGGCAATCCCGACGAGCCGTCGTCCCCGTCAAGCCCTGGTGCCCAGTCGCGCGCTGCTTGCAGCGTTTGGGTGCCGCTCTGCCTCGTCGCCTGCTGCGGCGTTGCCGGTGGCGACTGGAGCGCTGAGGCGGCACGGTGAGCAGCCCCAGCAGGCCCTGTGGCAAGAGGCACAGCTCGGGGCGACTGGCCAGTCAGCGAGTCCACGTCGTCCCCAGCCAGAATGCTTGCGCGACTGGCAGCCGCAGCGGCAATGGCTGCCTGCACTGCAGAGCTGCTCATGTCACGCGCCCGCGCCGAGGACCAGTGCAGCTCGTGGCCGCCGCCAGCCGAGCGAGGCGGCGCTGCCAGGGCTTCCCTCCTAGTCTGGTCCCAGGCCTGCGAGAAGGCCTCTGGGACGCTGACCCCGGCAGACCTGACGTCCGTCGTCTGCTGTGCAGATGCCAAGGCCGGAACTGGGTCCACGACCAGCGTGCCCGACGCATTGGCGCACCACGGACGCAGCGTAGCTGCAAAGTTCACCGGCCCGTCACCCCCGAGGGCGCTGCGCCCGGTGGCGGACGCGGCCCCGGTCCACGCCGAGCCGGCCACCGACGCCGTTGACACCCAGCGCCGCCGAGAGGTGGACGCCCCTGCAGACTTGGCCCTGCCCCGCCGGGCTCTCGCCAGAGCGAGCCGCCTTGACCTAGAAGCCTCGGTCTCGCGGAGAGCGCTGCTGGCCATCGATCGAGCCGCCGACCCGGCGGACGACGCGACGGAGCCCCTCCGGCCGATGGAGCCAGACGCCGCTCCCGCCCCGCGCTGCTCCCAGGCAAGTCCCTGCGATCGCCTGCCTGCAGGCTCGCCAGGCTCGGCAGCCGCCTCGGCCTCCGCGCCGGCCTGCGGCTCCGAGGTGCTCGACAGCCCTGTGGCTGCTCGCAGCGTGGCTTCCCTTGCAGACCAAAGGTCCGACGTTCGCAGCGGCGGGGTCAGGGCCTCGTCGACATCGGCTCCACCAGCTCCTTGCTGTGGAGTGCCGCTTTGACCGCGCCGCGGGCTGGCCGCCCTGGCACTCTGCGTCCCCTGCTCCTCGAGCGAGCCACGCTGCTGCTGCTGCTGTGGTTGTTGGTGTTGTTGGTGCTGGTGCTGGTGCTGGTGCTGGTGCTGGACGGCGGCCGTCGCTGTGGAGGTGGCAACCGACAGCTTGCTGACCCGCATCGCATGCCGGGAGGCGATGTGGGCCGAGCGACGAACCTCCCTGTCCGTCACCACCCTGCCGTCAAGTAGGGCCAAGCGTGGGCTCGTCACCGAGGCCAGGAGAAGGGACCTGTGGGCCAGTCGCCGGCCAGCAGCCTCCACGGAGAGCTGCGCTCCGCCGAAGGAGTTTCCCCTGTCCACTGCCAGCTCGCCCGGCCGAAGCACGCTCGATGCCCCGAGCCGGCTCGACGCACCGTGCCCAGACCGCCCCGGCGAGCCCGCGCCGCCAACTGCGGAGTCGTCAAGAGCCCTCTCGCGCCGGCCTTCAGGGCCGGGCCCGGCGACGCCCCCGCTCTGCAGCGCTTGCGCTCGAGCAGCCCCCGGCGGCAGCAGCCTGACCAAATCCGCCTGCTCGGTGGGGAAGCGCTTGGATGCCCTGATCGCCCGCTCCAAGAGCGCGGCGGCGGGGTCGCTGCCATCGGATGCCCCCGAAGAACTCTCTGCGTCGACGTCAGCAAGCCTGCTCCACGGGTCTGACAGCGCTGCCACCGAGGGAGCCAAGCTCGCCGACGGCGCCAGGCAGCCCGGGGCCGGCAGGAGGGCCGCCTCCGCCTCGGCAGCGGCATTGCCCCTCGCCATGGGCATGAGCGCTGAGCGGCGCTCGGCCGTCGCAGGCCCCCCGCTCCCCGACCGCATGATGGCAAGCAGCGCCTGGCCAACGCCGTCCAGGCCGTCGGCCCCTCCGCCCCCGGCCGCCACCGCCGACTCGTACTCGCCGTACGGGGCGGTGACGGGCCCTGCCACCGTCAGCAGCCGGCTCCCCAGCTCTCTGGCCCGGTGGCTGGCGCCCAGCGAGGCGCTGGCTCGCAGGGCTTCGACGCTGCCCCCTGCCTCCCCAGCTTCTCCGGCCGCCGCTCCCGCCGCCCCAGCTGGCACCTGCTCCAACCCAAGGTCGTCCGCAGGGTACATGTCGCGGGTGAAGGGGTTGGCGCGCGAATCCAGCTCGACCAGGCAGGCCAAGGACGCGACGGCTGCCGCGAGGGGGCGTGGGGAGCGCATCCTATTGCGGTCCAGGCGCAGCGAGACCAGCCTTGTGAGGGACGCGAGGCTCGCGACGTCGCTCGCCCCCCGAAGCGTCAGCACGTTGCCAGACAGGTGCAGCACCCGGAGCGAGCGGGCCAGCGGGGCCATCTCCGCTGGGGCTGGCAGAGCCGCGATGGCGTTGTGGCAGAGCTTGAGCACGCGGAGCGCGTGGCAGCCGGCGAGCGGCGCCAAGGAGGCGATCGCGTTGCCGTCCAGCCGCAGGGACCGGAGCAGGGGCAGGACGAGGGGCGGGGAGCGGCTCGGCGAGCGGCGCTGGTCGCCTCGGAAGCGAGCCGCGGCCGCCGCCTCCGCCGCCTCGGGAAGCGTCTCGATGCGGTTCATGCGCGCCGACACGTGGGCGCAGGCGTCCAGCCCCGAGAGGTCCGCGAGCGACCGCAGGCGGTTCCTGTCGAGGTCCACGGCGGCCAGGCGGGGGAACCTGGACACATCGATGGCGCGCAGAGACGCAACGGCATTGTCCCGCAGCGACAGGGCACGCAGGGCCAGCCCGGGAGGCGAATCCCGCCCCCCCTGTCCCTCGAGACTCCCCTCCTCGTCCGCGCCCCGCGAGCCGGCCCTGGAGCGGCCAGGGGATCCGCTGGACGGCGACCCGCGGGCCGCGCCGGTGGTGCCCCTGCGAGCAGCGGGACTGCGGCTCGCGCTTCTGCGACGCTCTGGGCTCCCGGCTGCCGCAGAGGCCCTCCCGGCAGAGCCGTTGCTCCCGGCCAGGTTGATGGAGTTGCCGTCGAGCAAGGCGAACTGAACCCCGGACGCGGCGCGGAGGGCGCGGCCGATGCCCTCCAGCTGGTTGTGGCAAAGCACGACGGTCCGGAGCCGGGCGGCAGCGTCAGCGGCGCGCGGCAGGGGCAGCTCCGCGCCGCTGACTGACGCGCTGGACGCGTCGAGCAGCTCCACCGGGCAGCTTGGCGGGATCCTGCGCAGCTGGGCGCCAGACACGAACGTTTCCCGCAGCCAAAGCACGCGCAGCGACGTAGCGCGCGCAAGGGGCTCCAGCAGCACGATGCGGTTGCCACTCAGGTCCAGCTCCCGCAGGCGAGGCAGTGCTGCCACTCTCTCGATTGATGTCACGCGGTTGTGCTGCGAGCCAGCGTCAAGCCCGAGAAGCAAACGCACCACCGCAAGCATTTGGCACAGTCAACACCGCAAGAGGCGGGCGGGCTTGGCTCTGGGCGCCCATATATCGCAGGCTGGGGGCGACTTGCCCGCTTGCCGCCGTTGGTGCTCTGTCGGCCGTTGTTGCTGCCAGTGTTTTGCAGGCCACGCGCGGCGCCAGGAGCCCCGAATCGTAAGCCTCCGTGCGCGCGCGCGCCACGTCACACGCTCTTACCGCAAGCCTTAGCACTGCGACCGAGTCCGGGAGGCTGGGCACGGCACCCAGCATGTTGTGCGACAAGTCAAGCTCCGTCGGCCGGCCGCGAATTGCAGCTCGAGGCAGCGAGGCGATACCACTGCCAGAGAGGGATGCGGCCGACGCCATGGCCTCGCCACGGCGCGGCCCTTGAGCCAAGGTGGGCGAGGGGACACCCAGCCGCGCAGCGGCCGGCGATATTGTGCGTGGCTCAAGCATTGCGCAGCTGGCTGCGAGCGCTGCCGCTCGCCACTCGTCAAAAGTCCGCCGGGAGACAGCCTCAGCCGGCTTGCCGCAGCACTTCTTTGTTGCGGTAGCGCTGCTCGCTTAGGGCCCGATAAGGTGCCCGCGGCGCCTCTACATGGCAGGCCAGGCGCAACGAGCTCGCAGTCCGACACCCAATTAGGCGCGCACAACATCACGCACAAGCACGCTGTCACCGGGCCCAGCCGCACTCTCTAGCTGTTAGCAACGCGTTCGTCCCGGGCGGCCGCTGGGCTGCGGTGCCGGTTTCCCGTCCGAGCCCTTCGACGGAGTCGAGTTCCCAGCAGTGAGCGCGGCCGCGGTCGCCGAAGTCGTGGTGCCAGACCATGCCTGGACGGCCGCGGTGCTCCCTGGCAGCAGCAAGTGTCCAGGTGGGGCACGCTGCATCGCCGCCATTGGCGGCATGCAGGCAAGGGCAGGCGTGGCGGGACGCACGGCGGCCCCAGAATCTGCCGAATTCGGAGCTGACTCGTGGCCGGCAGTCGATTGCGAGCCGGTGGCTGCAGATGGCCCGGGCCCACGCCCGGGGCGCCCCTCCGCAGGTGCGGGCAGATCTCGTCCCCTAGCGCCAGAGGCCTCAGCCTGCCCGTCGAGGCGCAGACGGCCGCCCTGGCTGGGCTCCGCGGCCTGGCCAGCGGGCGCTTGCCGCCCAGCGATGGGCGCGGCTGGGGGCTGAGGCAGCGCCGTGGTCAGCGACAGAGAAAGGGGCGGCCCGACGCGCTGCTGGGCAAGCTGCTCAAGCGCCGACGCGGTCCACGCCGCGGCCCGGGCAGCTGCCTCGGCCGCGCCACACGGCTGGCTCGCTGGAATCGCAAGGCCTGCCCCGGTCTCCCGGTGGGATTGCTTCTCCTCCTGGGCCGCGCGGCGATGCTCCGCCTGTCGAAGCGCGTGGCGGGCCGCCTCCTGCTCCCTGTCGAGGGGGAGGAGGCCCTGGCCCAGCAGGCTGCCTGTCGCCCTGTCCAGCATGGCCGTCTGCTGCGGACGCACCTCGGCGTGGTGCGTGAGCTGGTGCCTGCGGAGCTTGGCCGGAGACACGAACGCTGCCGAGCAGAGGATGCAGAGGAACCGGGGGTCTCTCACCCCGTGCGCGCTCCTGAGGTGGGCGACCAGGTACGGCGACGTCGAGAGCATGCGGCCGCACACCGGGCAGGCGCAGTTCTTGGCTCCGCTGTGCACAACCCGGCAGTGCTTGTTCAGGTTGCTTCGCGACGAAAACTGCTTGTTGCAGTGGCGGCACGCGAACGCGTTGCCGTTGGCGTGCTCGCGAAGGCGGTGGGCGTTGCGGTAGGAGCTGGAAGCGAAGGAGCGGCCGCACCTGTCGCAGTCGAACCGGGGTCGGCCTGCGGCCGCTGAGGGCGAGACGCCCGCCCGTCGATCGGGCGCCGGTGCGGTCGTCGGCGCTGGTGCGGTCGCTGGTGCCGGCAGCGATGACAGTGGTAGTGACGGCGACGGTGATGGCGTCGGCACCGACGCCAGTGAGGCCGGCGGGGAGTGCTGCATGGCGCGGGCAGATGGTGAGTTTCCGCCGCTTCCCAGAGCCGCGTGCCTTGACTCGTTGGGCGGCCCAAGCCCCGGAAGCGATGGAGGACGCGGGGCAAAAGCCATGCGCGTCGGAGCAGCGGCATCGCTGCCAGTGGCAGGGAGCCACGCAGCGCCTGACAGGGCGCGGGTGCCTCCGCTGCTTGCTGCTGCTCCGGTGGGGTCCCTGCCATCCGCACCGCCAGTTGCCGCTTGCAGCAGCTGGTCTGTGGCCCGGCGAGCTGCCCATGGGCCCGAGGTCGCTCCAGAGCAATGGCTGCGCGCGCTTCCGGGACCTGTGTGCGGCGGCGCGGCCGCTGCGGCGGCAGCTTCACTTGGCGCTTCGGCGATGCTGGCCACCGCCGCTTCCCGCGCCGAAGCGGCATGCCTCAGCAGCCCAATGCCCGGGAGCCCAGCCACTGCGGCTGCTGCAGCTGCGGACGCCGCGGCCTCGGAGAGGGCGTCGCCGTGGCCGGAGCCGTCCAGCGTGCGGGTTGCTTCCGCCACCGCCGCCGCAACGCTCTCCAGCATCCCCGCCATGCTGTCGCCATGGCAAAGCCCGTTCTGCAACAGTGGCGATTCCCGAGATGCCTCGCTGTGCAGTCCCCCTTCGCCGCGGGCAGCGGTTGCAGCCAGCGCAGGTTTGCGCTGCGTCGCAACGTCGCGCCCTGCGTGCCCAGGTGCGGCGTTCCGGCCCGCGAGCGCCTGGGAGTCGTCGTGCCAGCCCGGCTCGTGCTCGGCGTCTAGCAGCCCCCACGCGCCCGGTGGGCCAGACCCTGCCATCGCGGCAGGCTGTTGCCAAACGAGCGCAGCCTTGGGTGGATTTCTTGCGTGCCGGTTGCCAATTGGAGAGCCGCCCGCCCCAAACCGGCCGCAGCCGGCCCGCGCCCGCGCTCGCGCCCGGCCCTAGCCTTTGTCTGCTTCCTTCCTTCCAACGGCGCAACCCGTATGCCCTTGGCTTCCACGAACCGACCTCGCGGAGAAGTGCTAGCGATCCGGCCACCAAACAGGCGGCGAGGGAGTGATGCTGGCCAGCTGCCGGCCACCGTCGCGGCCTCAGACCCCGCGCCGCCTGTGCCACGCGCGGTGAGAAGGAGGCGGCAGCGTCGGGGACTGCAATTGTTGGGTAGTGGCTGCGTGCGCGCGCGCGGAGCCAGATCGTTGTCGCCTGCCGTTGTGGCCTGGACAACGGGTGGCGTCGGGCGTTGCAACAATTGCTGCCTGGGCGCGCGCTGCTCGGCATTCCCACCTTGCGAGGGAGGCACATTTGGTTGGGCACACCGGTCGCGCCCAACACAACAAAGCAGCCACCCGTCGAGGCATTGGGTGCGGTGCCCTTGCCCTCAAGCTGAGCCGCCAGTTGATGTTTGTGCCGGCACCTCCCCCGCTGGCCGCCCGCAAGCCACAACCCCGGCGTGCGCAGCAGCCAACAGCACCCCACTTGTCCCCTTTCCGGCTCTTCCCGTATCTACTATCGGAATTTCTGTCCGTGGGCGCGAGTTGCGCTCGCCAAGAGCAAGCGGAGCGCAGCGCCTCTGCTGGCGTGAGGCCAACGAACTTGGTCTCTCTGCATTGCCAATCGGGTCACTGCCGCGAGCGGCCAGAGCGTCGGCGCTCGCCCCCGTGGCCTGGCCCAGGCCCTGGCTGCGCGCTTCGCAGGCCGGCGTGCGCCCAGAGGCGCGGAGCAGACAGCTGCCGCTGCTGCTCCTGCTCCTCGCGGTGCCGGTCGAGGGCAGGGCAAAATGCCAACAAAGCTTGGCATGCACACGGCGTTGTGCGGGGCGGCAATGGGGGCCACGCTCCGGTTCTGGCGCCGGCACTGGATGGTACAGCTGACAGGTGTTGCTGTGCTGCTGACAGGGTGGGCCTCGCTCAGTGTGCGGCAGCTGCCCGTCAGCCCGCCAAGTCAGTGCATCGAGGTGAGCGGGGCAACCGCGCCAGCTCCCCCCCTCCCCCCCCCCCCCGGGCCAACTCATCGCGGAGGCGCGCCCTCCCCATGGACAGGGGAGGGTGGGAGGGTCGTAGGCGGCTGGCCTTCCGCAGGCTTTCATGCGCGCCTGCAAGGCCGTCTCGTGCAGCGATTCGGCCAGGCGTGCGCGGCAATTGCACGAACCCCTCTTTCGGCCGCGTCTCCTGTTTGCGTCGCAGTTCCAAACCGCCCCAGCGCAGTTCGAGATCCCCGTCAACATCACGTCGCTTCCCAAGTCCGACCCGTTTTCGTTCGACCCGTCTCTGGGCGCGTCGCATCGGCTCGTGCTGTTGCGGGCCGCTGGCGAACGTCCGCCCCCGGAGGGCCTGACGGGACTACCCGTCCTTTTCGTTCACGGCCACCGCGGCAACTTTGATCAGGCCAGCCAATTTGTGTCGCAGAACCTGGCCGTTCACGGCATGCAGCGACGAGCAGCGGCCGACGCTGCGCGGTCGCGAGCGCAGCCCGCCCCCAGCAGCCCAGGAGCGTCTGGCTCGCAAGCAGCAGATGCCTCCGAGGCGCAAGGCGGCTCAGCAGGCGCGGGGCGACGCGCCCCTGCAGTGCCCCCGCCGCTGGACGTGTTCGCGGCCGACTTTCGGGAGGGCTCGAGCGCCTTTCATGCCGGCGTGCTGCGCGCTCAGGCATCCTTTGTGAACGATTGCTTGCGGCGCATCTGCGCCCTCTACGGCACGTCCGTGCGGCCAGTGGCAGGCGCTGCCGACGACCCCGCCTTTGAGCAAGCGAGCACGCTGGAGCGGTGCGCAGCCGCCGGGGGAGTGCTCCTCGTCGCGCACTCTATGGGGGGAGTGGCCTCCAGACTGGCCATGGTGCTTCCCAACCACCCAGCGGGAGCGGTGCAGTCGCTCATCACGCTCAACACGCCCCACCAGGCACACCCGTTCACGGCGGACGAGGCGATGGCCCAGCTCTACCAGCAGCTCAATGGGGTGTGGAGCGCCGCGGCCATTCGCGGCTCTGCCGGGCCGGCGCCCCGAAGGGACTCGGCGCTGGGCCGCGATGCCTCGCCCTCGGACGAGGCCTCCGCGTCGCAACCAGCGGCCCGCGGGCCGCCAGCCGAGCCCCCCGCTCGCCAGGACTGGCTGCAGGAGGCCGAGCGATTCATTCGGACGTGGTCGACGAGGACAGTCTTTGCTGTGGGCCAGACTGTGGGCGGCTCCTCTGACGGGGTGGGGCCGGGCGGGCAGCAGGGGGCAGGCGCCTCAGACCTTCCGGACGCGGCTGTGGGGCTGTCGACCGCCCAGTGGGACGCGCTCTCTGGCGTGGTTGTTGCCAGCCTCACAGGCGGAACGACTGACATGACCATCCGCCCGGAGCTCAGCTCCTTGACCGGGCTGGTCTCCCCCGTGCGCGCGGCGACAGGAATGACTGAAGGCCTCGTCGGCGCCTGGCTCCGCACCACCCACCAGGACATTGCGTGGTGCGGCCAGGCCTCCGCGTCCTGGACGAGGCTGGCCATGAGTATCCAGGACGTGCCCGTGTCTGCCGCGGGCGCCACCGCTGCAGCCAGCGGCGCTCGCTCTGAAGGAGCTGTGAGCAGCGGCGGCGGCAGCGATGGCAGAAGCAGCGCAGGCCGCAGCAGTGACGCTTCAATAGCGGCGGCGAGGCTGCCGCTACCCCCGCGTCTTGACGGCGCTGAGCGGCTGCCGAGCGCCGAGGATGGCCCCTTGGCTGCCCTGGTGGCAGGAGGCCTCGCCAGCAGTGCCGGTCGGTCCTTCCGCCTACAACCAGCGCAGTCTTCGTGGCCCCACAAGGCGGTGTTCGGCCGGGCCGGGGGCCGCTGGCAAGCAAGCCCCGCTCACAGGGTCGTGGCGCTGCGAGCCCTGCTCTCGCCGCCCGTGGACGGCACAGGTGCTGGGGGCGTGGACCTGCTGGCGCCCCCGATGCGCGTCCAGGCTCCTGGCACGGGGCAACCCTCTGCGGCCGCTGGGGGCCGTGCCCAGGGCGCGCCCAATGCGGAGGCCGCTCGGACAGCGCACCGGGGCACTGACGGCGCGTACGGCGTCGGCGGCGACGATGGCTCCGCCCTTGGGGAGTCCTCTGGAACCGCCGCGGATGCTGGCAGCCCAGGCGCCCCCTCCTGGCGCCCGCTGCCCCGCGGCGCGGGCATGCGCCTCTGGCTCGCGGCCAGGAGCCCGGACGACGCGGCCTCCCTGCCTCGGGCGTCGCAGCCGACGACGTGCTTCGCCCGCCACGTGTCCCCGAAGGAGCTCGCCGCCGCCCTCCACGCCTCTGGCAGGGAGTGCAGCCAGGAGCTGGGCGCCAGGGCAGGCCTCTCAGTGGCAGAGCGGGCCGCCTGGCATGCTTCGGCTGCTGCAGAGCTGGTCACAGACCTGCCGCGCGGCCCCGCCGGCCTGCGCGTTGCCGGGCACCTCCGCATCCACCGCCCCTCGCAGGCACCGGGCGCCTCTGCAGGTGCGTTCCGCAACGCAACAGCCGCCGCTTCGAGCGGCCGCGGTCGTTGGGCGGCTGAGGATCGCGGCTCGATCGCCGACGCCTCCTCGCCCGAGCCGGCCGTGGCTTGGTCTGCCCGGAGCAGGGCTGTCGGGGCCGGGTCGTCGTGGCAGCAGCTTCCCAACGGCCTCGTGCGCACCCACGTCCACCGGCACAAGCAGCACGGCAGAAGCTCCCTGCCGGACTACTGGCTGGGCGTGGCCTCGCTCAGGGCCGACTCTCACTCCGGCAGCGTGTTCGGGTCGGGGTCGTCGCCCTGGTCAACGCTGCAAGGGTCCACGGTATCGTCGGGGGGCGGCTCGAGGCGAACCGGGGGGTCGTTCGGGGCCGTTGAGTCGTCGCAGGTTCACGGCAGATCGCTGGCAGCTGCGGCGGCCTCCGCAAAGCACCGTCCTGGCGGCCGGCGCGCGGCCGACGATGGGGAGGCCGCGGTAGGAGCGGGAGGGGCGTCGCAGAAGCATGCCGCCGCGCCGCAAGGCCCCGGTGGGACGGGCGGGGAGGCGCCACCCGACTCGGGCGACGGCGAAGCCAGCGAGCCGCTGTGGCAATCGGCCGTGCCTCTGGCGTCGGGGCTGGCGGCGGATGACTACGGCTCGCCACCGGCCTCCCTCGAGGGCCAGCCGGCTCGCTGCGAGGCCATGTCCTTGCTCGGGGAGCCCATCGCGCGCCCCCGGGAGTTCAGACACTTTGCGGAGGAGGGCGCCGCCCTGGCAGAGACGGGCACGCTGTCGCTGCTTCGGGTGCCTTGGCACGAGCTGCTGCGGGCCCCCAGCGCGTCTGCGCCAGGCCTTGCCGACCAGGCTTGCGAGCAAGGCAGCGACGCCGGCGCGACGCTGTCCCTCTGCGTCGAGCAGGTGCCTTCCACGGCAGGCGCGGGAAGCGCGCCTGGCCGCGGCGAGGAGTCCTCCGCGGCGGCGCTGGCAGCTGGCGAGGCAGCCCACGACATGGACGGCTGGACCATCGGGCCGCACTATCGCTCCGTTGTCCTCACTGGCATGGGTTGGGTCCAGGTGCCCTCCAGCTCCGGAGACGATGGCGGACCCGCGGCGCACGATGACGCCGAGGCTCGGACCAGCGCGAGCACCGCCGCAAAGTCTGCCGAAGCCGCGGCAGCGGCCCTCGCAGATTCGGGCCCACTGGCGGCCGCCGTGCGCCGGATGGCCCCCGACGAGCCCCCGGCGCCCCCCGCTGACCACCCCAGCGCTCCTTCGTCCGACCTCGGCGTGGCCCGCTGGGCGGCCTGGTGGCTCTCAGTGCTCGATGCCGCTGTGGCGCCCCGGGGCTGGATTCTGCGCCCGGGCCGTCCGGCCTTCACCCGCATCAACCTCCCTGACGGCCTGACCCCCGCCATGGAGTACGGCGTCACGTTGACGGCCACCTGCCCGGCCGTGGGCGACCCCGCGAGCGGCGAGACAGCAACCGGCGCGCCAAGCTTCTTCCCGGTGGTGACCTACTCGAGCTCTGGGGGCAGCCGGGATGCGGGGGGCGAGTGCGTCGGATGCGAGACGCGGGTGCTGCCCTGGGCGGCGGGGTCCGCGCTCCTCGACGGCGGGACGGTGCCACCCGCGGTGGAGCAGGCGATTTGGCGGACTCGAAGCCTGCGCGACGGCGCGGGGCTCGCAGCCGCTGGCCTGCCGCCTCCGCGCGTCACGCTGCACCGCCTCACAACGCACACTCACGGCGTGATTCACTGGTGGGGCGGAGGGGAGCACGGAGCCGAGCCCTCTCGCGGCGGCTCGGGCGCCCGCCGCGGCGCTGCGTGGTCGGCCAACACCTCCTTCGCCGCTCCACCAGGGGCACGAGCCCACCCGCAGACGGCCGGAGCGGCAGACTTTTTGCACGCGGAGCGCCTCCCGGCGGCGCTGTCGGTGCTCGCAGACCCCTCTTGCACCTACACCGTGGCGCTTGTGCCAGACCTGGCCTCCTTTCCGGCGCGGTGGCTTCGCCTCCGCGCGCTGTGGCTCGTGTCGGCATTCGTCACCGTCATCGCGTTCCTGCTTGCGGCGCAGACGCGCGAGTGGGCTGTGCGGCGACAGGCGCACCGCTTGGCTCTGAAGCAGTGGCTGCGCCGGCACCGCAAGTCCCTCGACCAGCTTCAGGCTGCGGCGAGGCGGGCCCAGGTCGCGCACGCAGCTGCCTGCGAGATGGACATCGAGGCCAGCATGGCACTCGGCGCGGAGGCCATGCGGAGCGGGACAGCGAGCCAGGGGACCTGGGCTGCGATGAGCGGGCCGCCCGCCGCCCGCGCTGGTCCCGCCGCAGCCGGGGCGCTCGCCCTCTCCGGAAGCGCCAAGCGCTCGAGGGGCGGTCCCTCCGGGCCTGACTCGCCCGGATTCGCCAGCAGTGCCCACGTCGCGCAGTCGTCGTGGCAAGTCTCCCCTGCGCTGCCTCCCTCGCCAGAGGCGATGCTGCGGGAGAGCTCAGCGCCAGGCTCGGGGTCGCTGACGGGCACCAGTGCGTCCTCGGAGAGCCGAGGGAGCGAGCCCTGGGGCCGACAGCGCGCGACGACGGTGGATCTTTTGCTGCAAGGGTCGGAGGCAGAGGCGCCGACGCACACGCCGACGCAGATGGCGGCGCGTCCGGCACCGCTGGTCATGCCGGGCCTGAGCCTCCCTGGCCCCGCTGGCCACGCCCAACTCGAGCACGAGTTTGGCCAGGCATCGGGACACAGCTCTCGCAGCGGCGAGGCAGTGGTCTCCTCCGCGGTGGCCGCCGGCGCCGCGGCGCTGGCGACCCACATGCCGGCCTCGGTGGAGCTTCCGACCCACCCGCTGCGGGCCCACTTCCCGTCGCTGCACTACACGGCTTCGCGGGCGTGCGGGTGGGTTGCCTTGCTCTGCTTTGCGCTGTCGCTAGTGGTGTCGCTCTGGGGCGGAGCAATCGTGCCGCCGGAGCCGTGGCTTGCGATCCCGGGCCGAGACACCGCTGAGCAGCAAGCACGCCGGGCAGCTCGGGTGGTGCAGCTGCAGCGCGACGCCAGGGGCCTCCTGAGCGCCCAGCGGAGCGGGGCAGTGCCCCACCGGTTCACCTCAGCGGGGAGCGAGCCCGGAGGCGAGCTGCTTGTGGGCGTGCCGACGGAGTGGCTGCCGCCCTCTGCAGGGGAGCTCTTTGGCCTCTACACCGTGGCGTACGCCATGGTGTGCTGCTGCTGTCTGGTCACGTCCGTGCTCGTCGACCTGACTCGCGTCGTCATCGTGGCGACAGCCCTGCTTGACAAGCTTGCTCGGGACGGCTGCGACTCCATCCCCTGGAGCGTGCGCGCTCGCTGTGGGTGCAGAAGCACATCCACGCAGCGCAAGCGCGCCAGCAAGGGCTCGCGGAACGGCGGCCACCACATTCGGCTCTGCGGCCGAGGCTGCGTCGAGCGCCTGACGGCGGACCCCCCCGCGCGCCCCGCCCTCCTCCGCACCAGCCAGGTGCTCGCAAACCTTCCGTTTTTCCTCGCTCCTGAGCCGCCCGCGTCGTTGCTGCGTGCGCTGGCTTCGGCACAAGCCATGGCCAAGCATCCCGCGAGTGCCTCTCGCCCGTCGAAGCCCTCGGCTGTGGTGTCTGGCCGCAGCATGGCGATGCCGCTGCAGCGAGAGCAGGGCCGCTTTGGCGATGCGTCGACCTCGCGGGGAGCAGGAGCCCACCGAGACGCGCCGGGCGCTGGACAGATGACGCGGCGCCGCTCTCGCGCGAACCTGCATTCGCACGCCGGCCTCCGCCCCGCTGCTGCCGCAGCGGCCGCACAATTTGCCTCCCTCCCCGGCAGCTCCCGACAGGCATTGGATGCGATGGGCCGAGCCGGCAGCTCAGCCTTCGACGAGGCAGACGGCAGCCTGGCTGGCGGGAGGGCAGGCTTTGGCGGGAGGGCCGTGGGCGCGAGGGGGGAGGAGTCCCCCATTGCGGAGGCTGGCGACGCTGTTCAGGCGGCCAGTGGCTCCGCTCGAGCAGGCGCCGCGGCTGCCGGCCCGGCTCCCTCAGTTGGCGCATCAGCCGCGTCGGCGGTCTCGCCACACGACGCATTGGCCGCTCCAGGTGCCAGCGCAGGTGCAGTCGCAGGCGAAGGCAGAGGCACCGGCCGCACTGGCTCCGCCAGGCGGCGCTACCCCACCGCCCGGCGCGAGGCGCCTGAGCGCAGTCCGGCCAAGGGCCAGGGCGCCGTGCAGCGCCCCAGGCTGCAGCAGTCGCCGCTCCGTCACCAGGCCCCCGGCCAGAGCCGCAGCCAGCGCAAGCGCAAGGTCAGCGAGTGGGACGAGGGGGCGCTGCTTGCAGAGCTGGACCGCGTGGACGCTGGCGGCGAGAAGTTGGGCCAAGACAGCGTGGCCCTTCCGCTCCTGCACGCCCTGGAGGCTGCTGCGGCCGACGCCTCGAGCCCGGAGGCGCAGGCGTCGGTGGCGCGGTCACGGGCCCACGGTTCCGCGGCCCGGTCGTCGCGGCAGGCGCCCGAGACGCAACGGGCCCTCGACGCCATGGATGAGGTTCTCGGCAGTCGCGGCTGGGAGCTGCCGCCCGCCCGTGTGAGCGCTTGGCTCCGTGACCGCGGCGCCGTCCACGCCCTGACCGCCGCCTCTGACGCTCTGGAGAGCTCTGCGCGCGCGGACTGCGCCCTGGCGGACGTCGCGGGCGCGTCGCCGGCCGGACGGCGCCAGGCGCAGTGGCTGAGGGAGTGGGCGGCGGCGATCGGCGAGGCGGCGAGCAGCTGGGACCGGCACCGCCCAGCCGGCCTCAGCAACGCCGATCTCACGTCGGAGCAAGCCGCCACAGCGTTTGCCGCGTGGTACGACGAGGCTGGAAGGCACTGGGTTTTCTCCCTCGCTTGCCAAGCCGCTGCTGCGGCCGCCGCAGGCTCCGGCGGCGCCACGTCGTCGGCAGGCGGGGCCCAGGCACCTGCTGTCGTGCCCCCGCCGCCCCCCCCGCCGCCTGCAGTCGTGCTCGCCGCCGCAGGCGTGGCGCCGTCGCCAAGCGACGAGCAGCTGCTGCACTCCATCCGCTCAGACGCCGCCAGCAGCGCGGACTTGGCTTGCAGTCGCGGCCCAACTCCTGAAGCGGCGACAGCCGCCAGGCCGGTGCTTGGCTCGGCTGCCAGCAGCGGACACGACGACCCCGGGCCGGGCAGTTCGGCCGGCGCCGCGCCAGCAACGTTGGCTGGCGCGGGAAGGCGCCCCGCGCTTTCGTTTCGTGTGCCAGGCCTCGCGGCGGGTGACGATGCTTCGCCCTTTGGCGCCGGCTCCGGCATGATCTCGCCGTACAGCGGGAGGCCGGTTTCCGGCCCCGCGACGGGGAACGGACCAGCCTCTCCGGGCGGAATGCTGGGCGCGAGGGACCGCCCGTCCCGCGCTGGCCAGGCGGAAGCAGGGAGCCGGAGGCCGACGCAGACAACCCGAGCTGCGTCGGCTGGCACCCGGCCCACAGCCGCGGGAGAGCATGCATTCTCCCGCCATGTGCCGTCTCTGGCCAACGAGGCCCGCGATCGCGCCGGCGTGCCTGCCGCGACCCAGCAGCGGCTGCCGTGGGCTGAGGCGGAGGACGACGAGGACGGGCGCCCCGAGTTCGAGGACCTGTTTGCCGACGTCATCGGCGGCATGATCCCCTCGACTCAGCCACCAGCGCGTGCTGTGGATGCGGCGGCGGCGTGGCCCACGCGGCCGCCCATGCTCACGACAATGATCGGCCCGCAGCGCTCGCTTGAGGCCGTGGGCGAAGAGGACGCAGAAGGGGACACGTTCTTCCAAGCCGCCCGCCCTGCCTCGGCAAGTCGCAACTCCCACGCGCCTGGCGGCGCAACGGGACGGACCCAGGCCACGGCGGGCACGCCCGACACCGACGCGATGAGGCTCGCGGGGCACAGCCGCGGCAGCTCAGCGTCGTCTGGCACGCCGGCGCGCGCGAGCGGGGCCGGCAAGGCTTGGTCCAGTGGCAGCGGTCGCGTCGGCCTGCTGCTGTCCAATGATCACGGATCGGGCCTGGCGTCCTTTGCTGGGACCGACACCTCCGGGGGCGGTATCTTCTCCAGCCAGCACCGCGCGTCCGCCGCGGGATCCAACGGCAGCCGCCGGGATTCGGGCGATCATTCCCGGATGAGCGCGCTCTCCCCGGGCACACTGGCCGCTCAGCCACCACTTTCCCCAGCAGTGGCAGCTTCCAAGCTGTCCGATGCCTTCGGGGCGGCTCGGCGACCCGATCAGGCCGCGGCTGCGCAAGCGCCTGTGCCCGTCCGCGCCCGGCCGTCCGCCCTTGGGCCTCCTGCCGCCACCTCTGGCGGCCTGTCCAAGTACTTTGCGATTCACGGGGCACCCGTCGCCACGGCTCGGCCGTCCGGCCACCCCGCCCACGTCCGCAAGCCCAGCACCAGGCGGCGCGCTCATATGCAGCCCGCGCATGTGGCTCTGCAAGCGTTGCCAAGCGCTGCGCAGCCCGTGCCGGCACCCGTTCTCGCGCAGCGACCTGCGGGCCCACAGCCAAGCCTTGCCATCGTGTCGACGGCGCCTGCATCGGGGGATGCGAACCACGAGCCCCTGGCGCTCGCAACGGCGTCGACGGCGCCCCCGGGAGCTCCCTTCCGCGAGCCAGTGCAGGGCCGTGGCTTTGGTCCATCCCCCGCGACCACCGTGGAAACTGGGAACCCTGGCACGCCTCCTAGCTCCCCAAAGGCCTTGCCAGCAGGGGAGGGAGACCGGCCCTCGCACGAGAGGCGCTGGCGGCGCCGGGGCGACACGCTGCTCGCGGACGTGGTCGCAGACGCGGACCCGCTCGGGGTGGCTGCAGGCATCCACCACGCTGACGTTACAGGCTTCGCCCTCCCGGCGCTCGTGACGCTGCCCACACCTCAGGGAGACGACGACGGCGCTGCCGATCCCAGCTTCTTTGGCAGTGTGGGCGGCCAAGCGGGTGGCCGGCGCAGGCCCGAGCGAAGCCACCGTCGCACTCGCAGCGGCGAAGCGTCACGGCGAGACCGCCGCCATGGCAGCGTCGACGACATGGGCAGCCCGCCGCCCTCGCAGGGCCTGCGGGACCCCGTCAGCCTCGTGTCAGGGGCAGGCGTCATCTCCGCGCTGCTTCTCGGTCAGCCGGCTGACGGTGGCCGCGGCGACATCGGCGATGGCGGCCGCGAGGCCCTGGCAGCTGGAGCACCGTCCCAGCGGTTCGTGGCCCCGCTCGGACCCACAGCTGACCCCGAAGCCGTGCTGCCTTGGGCAAGCTTGCGGGGCTCCGCGGGGCCGGCGTCGCGGCACGGCCGCAGTAGCCGACCAGCCCCAACGCAACTCGGGTCCGCCTCTGAATCCGACGATGGTGACGCCTCCACCCCTGAAGCGCGCATTGGCCAGCCCCCGGCCGACGTTGCCGAGCTCGGCCAGCAGAGCCCTCGACCGGGAGACGCGCCAGCCAGGCACGGGTCAAGCCGCTCTGGATGCCGGGTTGTGTTGGACGTGGCAGGCGGGGACGTCCACTCCTGGGCGAGCACTCCCAAGGCGGGCGCCGTCCGCTCCGCCTCGTCCTGGGGCATCACGGCCAGGCCGCAGGCCGTGCTCACGCCCGAGGAGCTCTCTAGAGCACCAGCCGCGGGCATTGGCGCGCCAGGAGAGCTGCAGGGCAGGCAGCAGCAGGAGCAGGAGCAGCCCAGGACTCTCCAGCGCGATCCCAACCCGATCCAGCCCGGCGGCTCAGGCCAAGGCAGGGCGCACCCCGCTCTGCCCAAGAACCGGCTGTCCAGGGCCGGATCTGCCCCTCCTCCTCCCAGCAGCGGGCTGCTGGGGGCCGAGCCGAGAGCTCCCGCCGCACAGAGGCGCAGTCCTCGCCTGGCTGCAGGGCCCCGTGACGAAATGACATCTGCAACTGGCGGGGGGACTCGCAGTGGCGAGGGGGATGCGGCGCCGCCGCTTGTTGCCGAGGCTGGCCACCAGGGCAGGGGCACCACGCCGGCGAAGCATCGGCACGCGCGCCAAGAGCTTGGGCGCCGGCCCGAGGACGGCTCGAGAGGCGAGCAGGCCTTGGCAGGTCAAGGCCAGGGCGGCTGGCAGCTGCGTGCCGTTCGCTCCTTGGCCTCCATCGCGTCCGGCGCGTCGCTTGCGTCCCTGGCCGTCGTGTCTCGTGCGCTCGACCCTGCTTGGACCGATTCGAACCAGGGGCTGAGCGTCAGGCGCAGCCGCCGACGCGCAGCCGCGGGCCGAGCAGCCGGAGGACCCGGCGGCCGTGATGGCCCCGACAGCGCGGCAAGCACCCCACGGCTGGCCCTGCAGGCCGTTCCTGCGTCGTCTGCGGTGGGGGCTACGGCGGTCCGCCCGGCTCGCGCAGGCGGCGCAGGAGCCCGCCGATGGTGCATCCCCAGCCTCAGCAGCGTCGGGGCTCGCTGCCGCGCGCTGTCAGGCACCCTTGCAGCCACCGTGGCCCGTCTCTACCCGAGTCAGGCGTGCAGGCGGCAGACGCTGCTTGTGGTTCAACCGTGGCGCTGGACTCCGGTTGCGACCGCCTCCAGACTCGCCCACGCCCTCATGTCCAGGCAGAGCCTGTCAGCCATGAGCTGGGCGGTGATGCTGATCTGGTGCCTCGCCCAGCCATGGGTTGCCTTGACAGTTGTCGAGGCGGCCGTGCTCACGCACGTCATCGTGATGGGGGGCGCGGCATCCGCGGCGCAGGTGGCAGCGTCGGCTTCGCGGCCCGGTGGGCCTCGCCCCTGCGGCGGCTATGTGTCCAGCTGGGCTCGCCGAACCCGTTGCTGCGACCCTCGCACTCCCAGGGCCAAGCGCTCCCGTGCGGGGTCGGGCCTGGACGGCGACGTCGGAGCGGGAATAGCCGACAGCGAACCAGCCACGCTGCTCGACGACGAGCGGGAGGCAACGGCCCTCATCACGGGTGGCTCTCTCGACGAAATCCGCCTCGGCCCAGCTGAAAGCGCCCCGCCGAGGCGCCGGGCGGGCAAGGGGGCTGCTTCCTTTGGCGCTGCGACTTCCACGGGCTGGCAGAGGAGCTCTCACGGTCGCGATGCCAGCGACCCTGGCGATGGCGTCCCGGCGAGTGGGCACGAGGTTCCAAAGCAGCCCCACTTTGACGTCGATGCGCTTAACCTTGTGCGGTCGCAGCAGACGTTGCTGCTCGTCTACGGGGCGGTGCTTGCAGTCAAGGCCATGTCAGTCATATTCTCGTTCGAGTCGCTGCAGGAGCTCAGGCATCCGTTCCACAGGGACGCCATCATTGTCGCTCCCATGGCCATACATCTCCTCTCGGCCCGCAGCGGCCTGCCCGCGCCCGGGCCGCTGTCCTCGGCGTTGCTCTCAGCCCTGGCCGTCGGGTGCGGCCTTCTCGTTCAGCGCCACGTGCACCGCCTCACGTACGCTGTGGGCGTCTTCGCTCTTGTGTCAGTGCTCTCTGGGCTCGCCCAGCGAGCATGGCTGCTGGTTGCGGCAGCCGGTGTTCATGAGCAGGCGCGTGCCTCCATCGCGAGCAGGGCGACTCGTCCAGCGACACAGTCGCCGCAAGCCGCGTGGATTGATGCATAACCAGGGTTCGAAATCCACTGCCAGTTCGTTTGTTCTCAGTTCGCAACTTGTTGCCCTTACCGATGCGTGTTTGCTTGCGACAAGCCCTGTTCTGTCATTTTGTTCGGGCGCATCGCGGCGGCGCGTCCGCCGCCCTTGAGCGATGGTGCGCTCCAAACAAGCCAAGCGCATTGTGAGCGTAAGCGCGGAGCGGCTGTCACACACCCACACCCCAATCCACGCCGAGCCGCTCCAACGCAGCCAGCACTGCAAGGCTTGCTTCCGCTCGCAGCTCGTGGCTCGCGAGCGACAACACGGGCGACGCTGCAGCCAGGCGGCTGGAGCCGGATGCTGCAATGCGAAACCGCAGAAACGAGGCAGGGCCAGCGTCCCGCTTCGAAGCGGCCCCAGGAAGCAGCTGGCGCGCAGATGCGTCACTGAAGACCAGACGGCAGCGCGAGGCTGAAACGCTGCCCAGGTGAAGGGAACGCCCTCGCATCTTCAGCGAGAGCGACAGGCGCTTGTGCGCAGCGTTGGAGCTCTGGCCAAGGACTGAAATTTCAGCTTGCGCCCACGTCGCGGTGCTCGGGCCAACTCGTGCCTGGCATTGCAGGACGCCTGTCGCAGAGCCGGGACGAGGCTCTGCGGCAGCGAGGCTGTGAGCAAGGGTGCGCAGTGCCAGCGCCAGACGGCGTCCGTGCAGCTCAGGCTGGGCAGCGCGTCCAGGGGGATCGGAGGCAAGCGCTTCCTCGCTGCCCGACGAGTCGCCGTCGGACCAGCTGCCCTCGTCGTCTGGCGAGCTGGCGCGCACAGACCCGATGCTTCGAGACCCCATGCCTCCTGCTCCGTCTGCCCGCTTGGATGGTGCTGCCTCCGGCTCAAGGCGCGCTTTGGCAAAGTCCCCGTCGGCCGGAGATGGTGGAGGCGTCGAGTCTGGCTGGGACATGAACACAACCCTGCGGTGGCCTCGCTTAGGAAAGCGATGTGGGGACGAAGTTGGCTCCCGCGAGCCCCCTGTGGCAGCAGGTGTCGTGGGAGCGGCGCCGCTGCCAAGGGTCGGGTTTTGTAAAGTTGATTCGCAGTCGGACGCCACAACTGGCATCCAGGGAGGGGCGTGTGCTCGTGGCGTCCCCAGATTGCCTCTTTCTGGCCGGGAAGCCATGTGCTCACGGCTCCCCTCGGAGCCACCTGACCAGTGTGAGCCTGTGGACGACCCCGAGTCCGAGCTTGAGTCTGGACTGCTGTTGCGCGAGCCTTCGCTTGGCGCCATCGCAGGTCGCCACTGCAGTTGCTGCGACTGTGACGGTTCCCATTGACGCACTGGAGGCGGGTGGCCTAGGCGGGGCAGCGATGAGCCAGACATGGTCGGCATAGCCGCACCTCTGCCCCTCGCCGCTGAGGCATCGCCTGCCGGCTGGCGCCCCAATGGATCCCAGTTGCTATGCCTGCTTCCTTCGTCTGCCGTGCACGCCGCTGACGTCCTGCTGCTGCCGAAGGAGCACAGGGACGTCCGTGCGTCACGATGGGCCGCGCTAGCAATGGGTCCAGGCGTGCCAGGCGCAACTCCGCGGCCACCGGCCTCAATTCTCGGAACCCCCGTGCCTTGCCCCGTCAGCGGACCAGACGGGCGCGAGGCGCATCCAACCTGAATGCGAAAGCCGCCCGAGTCAGTTGCTGCCTGCAGTGACCGCATCACAGCACGAATCCGAGCTCCTTCTGTCAGGCTTGGGCTGAACACGGCACTTGGAAATTCCACACGCAGCTCCTCGCAGGCAGTGTCCTGAGTGGATGGGTCTACCACGCGACTGACGCAGAACTCGGTGCGCTCGGTGCCTGTGGGGTCAAGCACCGCGAATACGGCTGCAGCAGCTGGCTCCGGCTCGGGGGACGGCTGCTCATGCTCCTCGTGGCTGGATGCCCTTGACGTGCGCCTCTGCCCCTTCGAGGGGTCAACCGACATCTGCTGGCTTGGCGAGCGGGGATTCGAGGCGGAAACGCTTCGTGCCACGCGGGCCTTGGTGTCGTTGCGCTCTTTGGGCCTGGGGCCACGGAGAGGCGACAGCGACGGGCGGACCGTGCCTCCCCATCCGGAGTCGGGTCCGTCCCGATGCTTGGGCCGCGGGTACGCCGCGTCCAGCTGCGATGCAGCTGCTCTTGCGTGCTGAAGCATGGCACCGATCGACAAGGCCGATCCTGCCAGTGTCCCGGCAGCATAGGCGTCAGGCGTTGCCTCTGGTGGCGCCACTGGAGGGCTCAGTGATGCGTCCTCTGGGTCGGCAGCTGTGGCAGCTGATCCACGAAGCGTCTGGTGAGGCGTTCCACGCCGCGAAGGGCTCTCGCGCCGATCAATAGCGGCGCGGAGATCGTCAGAGTCTCCTCCCCTTCCAGCCAGCGCTGTCTGGGAAAGCACGCCTCCGTCATGAGGCCAATGGACGTCCTCCTTCGCCCGCGATGAGCGGAGGCTCGCAGATCCAGAGAGAGGTGGCCGAGAGGCGAGGCATGGGAGCACGGTGTCACGCGCACGCCAGGACTGCAGCCATGCGGCGAGTGCGACCGGCGCGGCACTGCCCACGACGATTGGGGCGGCAGGCGGTTGATACCGTTGCTGTGGCGGGTGCGGGCCAGCAGGAAGGTCCTCGCGAAGCTGAGGCGTTGCGAGAGATCCGTGTTCTTCGGCCTGAGAGGCAGGCGTATCCAACGAGGCGGCCTCCCCGGGACCGCCCCACGGCGAGCCGGAGCCCAGCTGGCCGCTGCTCGCCGCTCCCGAAACACCATCCACAACGACATCGCCGTCGGCATCGACCGCTCCATCACCAGAGCCGGAGCCGGAGCCGGAGCCGTCCGACCCCTCGCTCGTCCCGGCCGGAGAGGCGGCCTCCCCGGGACCGCCCCACGGCGAGCCGGAGCCCAGCTGGCCGCTGCTCGCCGCTCCCGAAACACCATCCGCAACGACATCGCCGTCGGCATCGACCGCCCCATCACCAGAGCCGGAGCCGTCCGACCCCTCGCTCGTCCCGGCCGGAGAGGCGGCCTCCCCGGGACCGCCCCACGGCGAGCCGGAGCCCAGCTGGCCGCCGCTCGCCGCTCCCGAAACACCATCCACAACGACATCGCGTCGGCATCGACTGCCCCATCACCAGAGCCGGAGCCGGAGCCGTCTGCGTCCGACCCCTCGCTCGTCCCGGCCGGAGAGGCGGCCTCCCCGGGACCGCCCCACGGCGAGCCGGAGCCCAGCTGGCCGCCGCTCGCCGCTCCCGAAACACCATCCACAACGACATCGCCGTCGGCATCGACCGCCCCATCACCAGAGCCGGAGCCGGAGCCGTCCGACCCCTCGCTCGTCCCGGCCGGAGAGGCGGCCTCCCCGGGACCGCCCCACGGCGAGCCGGAGCCCAGCTGGCCGCTGCTCGCCGCTCCCGAAACACCATCCACAACGACATCGCCGTCGGCATCGACCGCCCATCACCAGAGCCGGAGCCGGAGCCGTCCGACCCCTCGCTCGTCCCGGCCGGAGAGGCGGCCTCCCCGGGACCGCCCCACGGCGAGCCGGAGCCCAGCTGGCCGCCGCTCGCCGCTCCCGAAAACACCATCCACAACGACATCGCCGTCGGCATCGACCGCTCCATCACCAGAGCCGGAGCCGGAGCCGTCCGACCCCTCGCTCGTCCCGGCCGGAGAGGCGGCCTCCCCGGGACCGCCCCACGGCGAGCCGGAGCCCAGCTGGCCGCCGCTCGCCGCTCCCGAAACACCATCCACAACGACATCGCCGTCGGCATCGACCGCCCCATCACCAGAGCCGAGCCGGAGCCGGAGCGTCCGACCCCTCGCTCGTCCCGGCCGGAGAGGCGGCCTCCCCGGGACCGCCCCACGGCGAGCCGGAGCCCAGCTGGCCGCCGCTCGCCGCTCCCGAAACACCATCCGCAACGACATCGCCGTCGGCATCGACCGCTCCACCACCAGAGCCGGAGCCGTCTGCATCCGACCCCTCGCTCGTCCCGGCCGGAGAGGCGGCCTCCCCGGGACCGCCCCACGGCGAGCCGGAGCCCAGCTGGCCGCCGCTCGCCGCTCCCGAAACACCATCCACAACGACATCGCCGTCGGCATCGACCGCCCCATCACCAGAGCCGGAGCCGGAGCCGTCCGCGTCCGACCCCTCGCTCGTCCCGGCCGGAGAGGCGGCCTCCCCGGGACCGCCCCACGGCGAGCCGGAGCCCAGCTGGCCGCCGCTCGCCGCTCCCGAAACACCATCCACAACGACATCGCCGTCGGCATCGACCGCTCCATCACCAGAGCCGGAGCCGTCCGACCTCTCGCTCGTCCCGGCCGGAGAGGCGGCCTCCCCGGGACCGCCCCACGGCGAGCCGGAGCCCAGCTGGCCGCCGCTCGCCGCTCCCGAAACACCATCCACAACGACATCGCCGTCGGCATCGACCGCTCCACCACCAGAGCCGGAGCCGGAGCCGGAGCCGTCCGATCCCTCGCTCGTCCCGGCCGGAGAGGCGGCCTCTCCCCGGGACCGCCCCACGGCGAGCCGGAGCCCAGGCTGGCCGCTGCTCGCCGCTCCCGAAACACCATCCACAACGACATCGCCGTCGGCATCGACCGCTCCATCACCAGAGCCGGAGCCGGAGCCGCCGTCCGACCCCTCGCTCGTCCCGGCCGGAGAGGCGGCCTCCCGGGACCGCCCCACGGCGAGCCGGAGCCCAGCTGGCCGCTGCTCGCCGCTCCCGAAACACCATCCACAACGACATCGCCGTCGGCATCGACCGCCCCATCACCCAGAGCCGGAGCCGGAGCGCGTCCGACCCCTCGCTCGTCCCGGCCGGAGAGGCGGCCTCTCCGGGACCGCCCCACGGCGAGCCGGAGCCCAGCTGGCCGCCGCTCGCCACTCCCGAAACACCATCCACAACGACATCGCCGTCGGCATCGACCGCCCCATCACCAGAGCCGGAGCCGTCTGCGTCCGACCCCTCGCTCGTCCCGGCCGGAGAGGCGGCCTCCCCGGGACCGCCCCACGGCGAGCCGGAGCCCAGCTGGCCGCCGCTCGCCGCTCCCGAAACACCATCCACAACGACATCGCCGTCGGCATCGACCGCCCCATCACCAGAGCCGGAGCCGGAGCCGTCCGCGTCCGACCCCTCGCTCGTCCCGGCCGGAGAGGCGGCCTCTCCGGGACCGCCCCACGGCGAGCCGGAGCCCAGCTGGCCGCCGCTCGCCGCTCCCGAAACACCATCCACAACGACATCGCCGTCGGCATCGACCGCCCCATCACCGGAGCCGGAGCCGGAGCCGTCCGACCCCTCGCTCGTCCCGGCCGGAGAGGCGGCCTCCCCGGGACCGCCCCACGGCGAGCCGGAGCCCAGCTGGCCGCCGCTCGCCGCTCCCGAAACACCATCCACAACGACATCGCCGTCGGCATCGACCGCCCCATCACCAGAGCCGGAGCCGTCCGACCCCTCGCTCGTCCCGGCCGGAGAGGCGGCCTCCCCGGGACCGCCCCACGGCGAGCCGGAGCCCAGCTGGCCGCCGCTCGCCGCTCCCGAAACACCATCCACAACGACATCGCCGTCGGCATCGACCGCCCCATCACCAGAGCCGTCCGGAGCCGTCCGACCCCTCGCTCGTCCCGGCCGGAGAGGCGGCCTCCCCGGGACCGCCCCACGGCGAGCCGGAGCCCAGCTGGCCGCCGCTCGCCGCTCCCGAAAACACCATCCACAACGACATCGCCGTCGGCATCGACCGCTCCCACCACCAGAGCCGGAGCCGCCGTCCGCGTCCGACCCCTCGCTCGTCCCGGCCGGAGAGGCGGCCTCCCCGGGACCGCCCCCACGGCGAGCCGGAGCCCAGCTGGCCGCCGCTCGCCGCTCCCGAAACACCATCCACAACGACATCGCCGTCGGCATCGACCGCCCCATCACCAGAGAGAGCCGGAGCCGTCTGCGTCCGAGCCCTCGCTCGTCCCGGCCGGAGAGGCGGCCTCCCCGGGACCGCCCCACGGCGAGCCGGAGCCCAGCTGGCCGCCGCTCGCCGCTCCCGAAACACCATCCACAACGACATCGCCGTCGGCATCGACCGCTCCACCACCAGAGCCGGAGCCGGAGCCGTCCGACCCCTCGCTCGTCCCGGCCGGAGAGGCGGCCTCCCCGGGACCGCCCCACGGCGAGCCGGAGCCCAGCTGGCCGCCGCTCGCCGCTCCCGAAACACCATCCACAACGACATCGCCGTCGGCATCGACCGCCCCATCACCAGAGCCGGAGCCGGAGCCGTCCGCGTCCGACCCCTCGCTCGTCCCGGCCGGAGAGGCGGCCTCCCCGGGACCGCCCCACGGCGAGCCGGAGCCCAGCTGGCCGCCGCTCGCCGCTCCCGAAACACCTCCAACAACGACATCGCCGTCGGCATCGACCGCCCCATCACACGGAGCCGGAGCCGGAGCACGTCCGACCCCTCGCTCGTCCCGGCCGGAGCAGGCGCCTCCCCCGGGACCGCCCCACGGCGAGCCGGAGCCCAGCTGGCCGCCGCTCGCCGCTCCCGAAACACCATTCCACTCAACGACATCGCCGTCGGCATCGACCGCCCCATCACCAGAGCCGGGAGCCGGAGCCGTCCGACCCCTCGCTCGTCCCGGCCGGAGAGGCGGCCTCCCCGGGACCGCCCCACGGCGAGCCGGAGCCCAGCTGGCCGCCGCTCGCCGCTCCCGAAACACCATCCAACAACGACATCGCCGTCCCGCATCGACCGCCCCATTCACCAGAGCCGGAGCCGTCTGCGTCCGACCCCTCGCTCGTCCCGGCCGGAGAGGCGGCCTCCCCGGACCGCCCCACGGCGAGCCGGAGCCCAGCTGGCCGCCGCTCGCCGCTCCCGAAACACCATCCACAACGACATCGCCGTCGGCATCGACCGCCCCATCACCAGAGCCGGAGCCGGAGCCGTCTGCGTCCGACCCTCGCTCGTCCCGGCCGGAGAGGCGGCCTCCCGGGACCGCCCCACGGCGAGCCGGAAGCCCAGCTGGCCGCCGCTCGCCGCTCCCGAAACACCATCCACAACGACATCGCCGTCGCATCGACCGCCCCATCACCAGAGCCGGAGCCGGAGCCGTCTGCGTCCGACCCCTCGCTCGTCCCGGCCGGAGAGGCGGGCCTCTCCGGGACCGCCCCACGGCGAGCCGGAGCCCCAGCTGGCCGCCGCTCGCCGCTCCCGAAACACCATCCACAACGACATCGCCGTCGGCATCGACCGCTCCATCACCAGAGCCGGAGCCGGAGCCGTCCGCGTTCCGACCCCTCGCTCGTCCCGGCCGGAGAGGCGGCCTCCCCGGACCGCCCCACGGCGAGCCGGAGCCCCAGCTGGCCGCCGCTCGCCGCTCCCGAAACACCATCCACAACGACATCGCCGTCGGCATCGACCGCTCCACCACCAGAGAGCCGGAGCCGTCCGACCTCTCGCTCGTCCCGGCCGGAGAGGCGGCCTCCCCGGGACGCCCCACGGCGAGCCGGAGCCCAGCTGGCCGCCGCTCGCCGCTCCCGAAACATCATCCACAACGACATCGCCGTCGGCATCGACCGCTCCACCACCAGAGCCGGAGCCGAAGCCGTCGCGTCCGACCCCTCCGCTGTCCCGGCCGGAGAGGCCGGCCTCCCGGGACCGCCCCACGGCGAGCCGGAAGCCCAGCTTGCCGCCGCCCGCGCTCCCGAAACACCCATCCACAACGACCATCGCCGTCAGGCCCAATCGACCGCCCCATCACCAGAGCCGGAGCCGGAAGCCGTCGCATCCGACCCCTCGCTCGTCCCGCCGGAGAGGCGGCCTCTCCGGGACCGCCCCACGGCGAGCCCGAGCCCAGCTGGCCGCCGCTCGCGCACTTCCCGAAACACCATCCACAAACGACATCGCCGTCGGCATCGACCGCCCCATCACC